>CM030870.1:7684619-7909619 GCA_018105865.1 Metaphire vulgaris | reverse complement strand
AACTCACGCGCTGTGACGTCATCCAGAGCAACCTGCTGCTTAGAGTTATAAGTCATTGCACGCACTGGACATTCGAACAGGTTGTTCTTTAGTTCCTTTTTGGCTGCCTCCTGCTGTGGTAACAGTTAACAAGTGGTGACAGTTAACAAGTGGTAACAGTTAATCAGGTTCAGACACTCGGCTAGACTTTTGATCTACCACTATCCCGATCTTCGGATCATTCCCCCAAGATAAGTGCCGACTGCACTTTTAGCATCTTGCACTTCCAGGCACGTCGGGACAAAATTTTAGCGGGGTGCCATTTTTCAGGGGCGTAGCTACAAAATCAACATTTATCATAAAAACCTGACAAGCAAAAAAGTTCATCACCCTTCCTTTATTGTGTCTTGAAAAATCTTGATAAGCAAACAAAACAAAAAAGCAGCCTCATCTTCTAGGGGTGCAGTGCGCCCCTTAATTTTTTCCAGAGGGCGCGCTTGCACCCCCTGCACCCCCACTTCATACGGGCCTGTGCGCTTCAATTGAATCTTATCAAAGTTAGCTTCATTCCAATAATATTAGTAAAATACTTCCAAGGTGAAACCCGATAATCAGTATAGAATGCCAAGCAGAACCAATTATCGCCGCCTTGTAATTGGTGCAAATCGATTTAGAACGAGGTCGCGACCTTCAATTCATCACGAATTTTTTTGCGTGACGTTTGCTTATTCGTATCGTAAGTTCGTAACATTTGACCGATGTCAATATCTATTTACCTATGCTGTATGTTGACTTTTTGAGTGTGTGTGAGAGAGAGAGAGAGAGAGAGAGAGAGAGAGAGAGAGAGAGACCGACATACAGAAGTGTGTCTATGACATATCGCGTGTAGGTCTATATACAGTACGATGATGGCTGATTGCTGCTTAGACAAACGGCTGACTAACTATGTTCTTTTCGAAAGTACGTCCAGCTGAATTGTCAAATATAAATAATCATGCAACTCTGACGCTGTTAACTGATAGTAAACATAATAGAAATTATAGAAATTATAGAAGAGAAAGTGTATAGTGCACCATCCAAAACTGCTCTCGAATGGTTGCATTAGTTCTACGTATTAGAAAGAATCTCGACTCCAACAAGAATTTACGATTAGCAATTTTTAAAAATTTGAAAGTTCTAACAAGTTTACGATTTTATATATATATATATTATATATATTTTATATAAAGTTTTAATGATTATATATATATATAATGATTTTTATACGTGATTATATATATACATATATATACGTGATTATATATATATGATTATATATATATAATTATATATACGTGATTATATATATATATATATATATTCTATATATATATATATATATTGCATTCCAATATTGTTAGTTAAGGATTTGAATCTAAAAGAAAGGCCCTATACCTCGTAGTACTGTATCTACCAAAATTGTCTTTAGTATCTGGGACACTACAAGTAATGCTACGGCTTTTAGTGTACAGTCATTCTAATTCTGAGATCCGATTTGGTCGCTGATAATAAGACAAAATGTAGATGTGTAGATGTAGATGAGTAGATGAGTAGATGTGTACAGTAGATATGCGTGCTGGATGTAACATTTGCTAAATCCAAAAAACATAATATTGATATAGAGCCAGAGTTTAAATAGGCCGTTTCCGGGGAGGAATTGCCCTTTTTCTCCCGGAAATTTCAAATCCCCCGGAAAATTTGGATTACTACATGAACTAACAGCGGCCCTAGCAGAATCCCCCGGTTTTGTCACTTCCTCCCCCGGTTTTTTCAGCCCCCTCCCCGGAGTCCAGGAGTCTAGATTAAACACTGTATAGAGCTCATGGTAGATAAAGCAATCCATAGAACTCTCTTTTGTCTATAAGGCACTGGGAAAGGCAATCCACTTAACAGAACGTTCGGATATATTGCGTGTAGTTCGACATAAAATGGACTGCAGCATGTCAGTTCCCTAAATGCAAATGTTAATTTGTTAGGCCTACAATCCCTACATGTTGTAAACGCGGTAACCAGTTCCGGATTACCCATTAGGCAGAGTAGGCAACTGCCTATGGGCCCCGCGACTTCTAGGAGACCCATGCACAAGACAGTGACGAAAGAAATGTCTTACTTACTTACTCTTAAGAATAGCGCTATGCGAAAGGCACGTGACGACGCTGACGTCATACAATAATGTTTACACTTCAGTGGCGTTCTAGTAGTCATTAGGGGCCTGGCCTGGCCCCTGGGGCCCCAAAAGTTTGACTGCCTATGGGCCTCCGCGGTGCTTAATCCGGCACTGGGGGGGAGAGGGGGGGTAACATGCTAAAATTTCATCCCAGATTTAAATTTACTTACGTACAGCGACAATACGTTACTCAATTTGGCAAATAGTATAACGAACAGCGGTGCGAAGGTTCATCTATCACACAATGTCTTTTGATTTCAATTGACCCGGATTTTGATACAATGTTCAATTTGTCAATTTGCTAATTACCAATTGTAGGCGTGGATTTCAGTTTCATTGAATTTTTATGAGCTTTAAAACAATGCTTAAGGTCATAAGTTAGGCCTATATTGGAAAAATGGAAATGCAGGAATCTCAAAGTTCGGGGCAGTGGCGTAGCCAGAGATTATATTTCGGGGTGGGGTGGGTATGATGTGATTGGGGGGGAGGGGGTATAATGTGATTGGAGTTATAAATCTTAAATACCTTGAAAATATTTAAAACACATTAAGAACTTTAAGGCAGCCTGATTTTGGGGGTATATATGGCGATATACCCCATCCCGTCGCTACGCCCCTGGTTCGGGGTTGTTTTCGAACCAAGTCCTTCATTCATTTTGGGCGTGCATCGAGGATTATGATCCGATGCGTCCGGGTATTGTGTGAAGTATTAAGACAGAAAGAACTTCTGTAGCGCCTAGAATTATAATTATAATTCTAGGCGCTACAGAAGTTCTTTCTGTCTTAATTATAATTCTAGGCGCTACAGAAGTTCTTTCTGTCTTAGTATTACAGGCTGAATAGGCCTAACGGGAAATTGTCTAGAATTTTCTCAATTGTCTAGAATTTTCTCAATTGTCTAGAATTTTCTCAAAGGCGTAAATTTCTTTAAATCGTCTGCCATACGAGACAGAGCCAGCGCGTCGGTACAAAATGCTGCTATAGGCAGTGTAGGCGCTGTACAATTGTTCATTTTCACGGTTTAACGTTTTCATTATTTTGGACGAATAATGGCAGTGGCGTAGCGAGGATTCCGGAATAGCGGGAGGGGGCATCGACATTGTCCGGTCAAAAATCCGACGAACAAAGATAGTCAAGGGATAGTTTCAGAATATAGGGGGCCGGATTCCCGAAACTCCCACCCCTGGACGCTAATAAATAGGACCTCCCACTGCTAGGCATGGGTAGGCCTACCTTTGCCGATAGATTCGAAACAGAACCATCTAATAGGGACAATGTTTTCAAAAATTCGAATTTACAGCGATGAATACCCCTCCCCCCAACCCCTTAGCCCCTTACCCTCTCCCCATGAAAAGGTCATTTAGTTGTTCGAAGAAGGACGCATATGACGACAACGACAATCTATAAATTTAAAACGAAGTTGTCAAAGCAATCATATAGGTATATATATATATAGGTATATATAGGTATATATAGGTATATATATATATATATATATATATATATATAGGTAGATGGTTCCGTCATCGACTTAATTTTGGCGTCATGTGAGTTTGACTTCGATCATTTTCCTCTACGTCATTTTCGGCGATTCGTTCTGGACTTGTCTCGAAGATTTTAGTATACCCAACGTTCCTGGGAAGGGTTATTTTCAGGATTATCAATTGGGGGGAGGGGGTGTCGGTAAATTTTTGGGGTCCCTGCCAAAAAGTCTGACAAGTAAAAAAGAGGTCATCCCAGGCTACAAATTCCTACAATTGGGGTTGTTGTTGGGGAGATTTCGGGCTCAGATGGGGGTGTTGGAGTGTTAGGGGTGTAAAAATATCCCTTTTCCCGGGTCTACTGTGAAATATTACAGCCCGAATAACGTGAAATTTTCTGAAGCTTTTCAAAGGCATAGACAGTCCTCTTTCTTAATTTAAAAATTGCTGCAGTGCTAGAGAGAGAGAGAGAGGGAGAGAGAGAGAGAGGGGGCGTGACGCGCGTCAAGTACAAAATAGGCGTCATCCAATTTTCCCCATCCACGGTTTTGCATTTTCATTTGGACGAATAGGGGCAGTGGCGCAGTTATGATTCCGGAATAAGGGGGGGGACATGAAAATTTTCCGGTCAAAAGTCATAACAGCAAAAATAGAATGGTCTTCGCGCACCATTCAAGCATTCTTTTCAATCATGCTGCATACACCCCCCCCAAAAAAAAAAAAACTCAACGGTTTTAGCTCAAGTCCCACGACCAGTCCCAACAAAAATAGGGGGCCCAGCCATCCGCACCCCCGTGGCTACGCCAATGAATTTAACGTGGTACGTTTTTTATTGACAGCTCAATCGCAGAATCGGATAACAGGGCAATGTTTTCAAAAATTCGAGTTTTCAACGATGAACGGGATAGTTGACTTGTTCGGTGTGACAAGATTTTCTGCAAATTCTGAAATCCTACAGACGCTTTTAATTTCATAAAACGTCGCGATGGTTTAACCCAGTGGCGTGCAGAGAGAGGTGGACGCCCGTGACCATCAGTGGCGGCTCCACCGGGGGGGCAGGAAGGCCCGTGCCCCTATTGAGTGTCTGGCCCCCAGTGCCCCCCCAGTTGGGACCCTATACTTAATGCTACATACATTAAACAACAAATGGTTGGCCCCCATGATTATAAGTTGCCACCCCAACGCCCCCCCTCCACTTGCCAAATCCTAGAGCCGCCACTGGTGATCATTAAAAATGACCAAGTCGATAGAAAATGTTTGACGAGCAAAAAAGGTCGCCGAATCAATTTTGGCGACCCCATCTGGTCGGCGCCCGGGGCCACCGCCCCCCCCTCCCATCTCCACGCTACAGGTTTAACCGGATGGTAGTTTATTTCTATGGACACGTGACCAAAACTGTCCTCTGCATATTTAGAACTATGTTCGGAAGAAGTAAGTTGTCAACTCGCCGATCATGATCGTCATGTACTCAATTTTAGCGTCATATGAGTTTGACTAGGAATTTACCTAGACGCAGGCCCTAATTTGATTGATGGGTCTTCTTGCGACTGGGTGGATCTTCAAAGCAAACCCGGAAATAAATAATCGGTGGCCCTGGGCAGACAGACAGACAGACAGACAGGCAGGCAGAAGTACGCGATGCCACAGGCAGGAGTACAGACAAGAAGACGTCGCGATATTAAATGCGCAATAAAAATGACGTTAGAAATAAGAACGTACTTTAGGAAGTTAGAAATATTAGTTACTGTACAACAGCAGAATGTATAGGCCGATCGCCTTTTAAAAGATAGATAGAGAGACAAAGACAGAGGGACAGAGAAACAAAGAGACAGCGACATAGACATAGAGAGACAGAGCGACAGAGAGAGAGAGAGAGAGAGAGAGAGAGAGAGAGAGAGAGAGAGAGAAGAGAGAGAGAGGAAAGGCAGACAGACAGACAGACAGACAGAGACAGACGAATAGAGAGAGAGACAGACAGAGACAAATAGAGTCCAAGCTTCTATTTGCAGACTTTGCATTTCTTGAATTTTTAAGCGGAGTTGATGAAAAATCGTGTAAAATGCCAAAAATGTCGAAGTGTCCTTTTATTCTGGAATCCTGGCTACGCCACTGCTTGGCAGACATCAAGTTGAAACATCTACATAAATGTTGAAACAATAAAAATGCGTTAGAAATAAACTTTAGGAAGCGATTATCAGTTGTACAAACGATTGGAATGAATGGAACTAACCCAGTGTTTATTCTAGTCCTTCTTAGGGGAATCCCCCAGTTTGAAAATTCCACCCACCCCCCATTTTTTTAGATGTTGGCTGAGGGAATGGAAATCCCCCCCAAACGTGTGGAAACTCAAACCTTGTCCCCCAAACATTTCAAAATCCCCCCAACGTCAAGGGGGCTAGAATAAACACTGAACTAACCGATTACTGTATACAGTAGATTCACTGACAAGAGAGAGTGAAAGATGAGAGGAAAAGAGAGAAGAGAGACAGAGAGACAGAGACAGAGACAGAGACAGAGAGAAAGCGCCAAAACTCAAGTGGCGTAACGGGTGACAATCTTGGCACGCGTACCTGGCCACCTGCCGGTCACGCGTGAAAACATCTCGCATGAAGAAGATCTCTATGCCTTAGAAGACGATTTAGCAGCAGTAGCAGTAGTATAGCAGCATATATCTTTAAGTCGAGAATTCCGCTCGAATGCGCATTATTACTATTATTATCGGCGACCCAGAGGTCAGAGTTAGGCATCGTCTCGAGTCAGATTTTGAGGACCTGTCCATTGTTAACCTGTCGTTCGGTCGGCCCAAGGTCTGTAATAATAATCCTCAGTGACATAAGTTTATTCGGAAGCTCCAGGTTTTAGGGCGTCACCTGAATATAAATGGATTCGCGATTTGGAGAAGGGTACGCACTCGTAGAGGGGACCTATAGGCAAAAGCATTCTGAAAGGAGCAGATGTCAAAACATATGGTCGACTGGGGAAGTGGGGGTAGGGGGTAGAGGGTGGGGTGATTACTCGATTCCCTCTCAAGCAGGGACGTAGCCAGGAATTTGATTTGGGAGGGTACAAATATTTTGGGCGTGTATAAGCTTTAGAACAAAATAGACAGAATATATTGACAATTCTAGTACGGTTTGACACAGCAAAGATGGGGACACAAGAATATGTGGTTTTAAGTTTAATCAGACTTCTTTTTATTGAGGGGGTTATATTTAATATATATACCGATAATGGTCCTAGTCGCTATGCAAACAAATCATCTGCCCTACCTGCCCTACCCTAAGTCAGGACCGTTTTAAGGCAAAGGCGTGGTAGGTACGTGCCTAGAGCCCCGTCATATATGAGGACTTTTAGTCATTTTCTCCTCCAAAAGTAGAATAAGCAAAAAAGGTCATAATTCTTTTTAAAAGTGCCTAGGGCCTCCTTCTTTTTCTTGAATTTCTTAACACGGCACTGGTACGCCGCTGCAAATGAATAATAAGGCAGGAGGCGCCATCTATGGGTCGTGGTGTCCACTCTACTTCAGTGTTCCATTGAAATGGAAATTTGCTCCAGTCTGGTTCATCGGTCATCAGTTAAAACCCTTAACTGCAGGGGCGGCGCCAGACGTTTTTAAAACGAGTACGGTTAACCCTAGGGTTTGTTGTTGTTTTGGGACGAAATTGATAATGTTAGAAATACCCCTGCTTTCTCCCATTCCCTCGCGTTAGAGAATCCCTTCCCGGTGCATTTAGCGCGGCCCCTTTTTGGGGGTCAAGACTTTTCTCCCCCGGAAAAGTTTTTGAAATCCAAGATGCTCGTACGTGTGTTTTAGAGCATTTTGGACACAAAATCCACAGGTCTGGCATCAATAGGTTCCATGTCTGTAATTTCTTATGCTCAAGTCAATTTCAAATTATTCTGCTTCAATTTTTGCGTGTTAAGTCGAAAATTACTTGTCTTTGGCCCATAGGCCTACTAGTGTCAATGCTACAAGAGTAATTTGACAGCAGATGCTATTGCTCCATCAAATCTTGAAATCTTGTTTTAAATCGCTGTATTTTCTATTTAGTGTCACAACTCACAAGTGGAAAAGGCGAAAAATTGAGACAGCAGTTAATAATTTGCCATCGGGCCACCCGTTAACCGGTTTGTCCAATTTAAAGATAGAGAATACACAGGCAAAATTCTGAATTTTAATTCGTTTGATCTACAAGAGATAGTGGCCTAATTTTCAAAAATTTGATTAGCAGGTGCTCTCCGTGGTCTATGTCAAAAGCGCTAGCCATTCAAACGTCTGCCCAATACCATTCTCTGTAGTTTAAAAATGTCATTTAAAATGTCCAATTTACGCATTAGAGAATGCCACAGGCAAAATTCTGAATTTAATCATTTTATCTACAAAGATAGTGCCTAATTTTTGACAAAAGGTGATTAGCAGGTGCTCTTCACTTTTCTGTAAAAGTGCTAGGCATTCCTTCTCTTTCAATTAATTCTCTTAGTTTAAAAATGTCCTTTAAGTACGCCAATGCTAAATGAGATAATACAGTTGAGAACGTTTGATACTTATCTAGTAGGATCCTCAATCATCCCCTACCCAGTGTTCCATTGAATTTCTCTGCAATTTGCACGAATCTCACGGGTCTGGTTCATCGGTCATCATTGTTGGCCCCTTAACTGCTTAACTGTATTTAACTGTAAGTCAATGTAAAATGGATGGATATATCTGGGGGTTTCCAGTTAAGGGGTTAAATATTTCTCGCATTTTCTCGATTTTGGAGGGGCATAACGTAGATAATCGACACGATTTAGAAATAAGACAAAAGTCTGGAAAGCTGTAAAGAAATTTTAAATTGAAGCGCAGATTCGTTATTGGCGTCGAACAGTGTTTAATCTAGGCCGTTTCCGGGGGGAAATTGCCCTCCCCCCGAAAATTTTAAATTCCCCCTCAAGGAAATTTTGGAATACTACATGGACTAACAGCGGCCCCTAGCGGAATTCCCCCCGGCTTTGTCAGTTCCCCCCCGGCTTTTTCAGCTTTCTCCCCGGAGTCCAGGAGTCTAGAGAATGAGCTGGAATTTGTGCAATGATGAAGGTACTTCCTGAATATTCGCCAGGTGGCGCAGCGAATATTGCATGCAGATTACAGAGGCGTAGCCCAGCAAATAGCCTAGCCTAGATGAAGATGGTGGGATTTCATCGCCCATACACTACGAATGATTGTTTATTGATTGATGATTGAATAATTGATTGAGTTGATTGAACGATTGAGCGGAAGCTATACACAACACGGTATCCATGGCACGACACTGACGGCAGACTGACTGGTCGATATTTTGGACCCAATAGACTAGAGTAGACCCAACCAAAGCAGGATTATCGATGCCGAATAAAGAGGAGGAGAAGGAGGAGGAGTGGAAGAAGGAGGAGGAGGAGGGGTCGGTAGTGTGGTATCATCTGGAAAATGATCTCCTCGGTCTCGTAAAATCGAGTCCGAATCCCGCATCCGGAACCCCCGAAAATCCCGAGTGGCGCCGACCGCCGCCGCCGATTGAAATTCATGCATCTTTGATGAAGTCTGAGGTCCGGCCGGGCGGGCTGCCGACTGCCGACCGGGCGGGCGGTCGGGCGGGCGGGTACGGGTCCAACCCCCGCGCCGCTCGCCCGGCCGCCCGGCCGCCCGAACTCATCCCGGAAAAGGAAAACACCCGGACGTCGGTCGCCGGCCGCTAATCTGTTTTCGGACTGTCGACAGCCATTCCTAAATGAGGAATTTTCGCACCGTCGACGACAGATTGGGACAACAACACGTCTCTCGCCACTAATAATAATTAATCTCCTCGGCAGTCGACCGCCAGAGGCGCTGCTGTTGCGGCGTCGACGGTGCTGCCTCTTGCTCGCGATGCGTGCTCCTCGGCGTCGTCACGGCCGCCATTATTAATGATGGCGTCGTTGTTAATTGAAGAGATAACGAATTATTGCGCCGATATCTGGCAATATTTTCGTATTTTTTCGTTTTTTCCGTTTTCGGAACACGCACGCTGCACTCGAATGCTGGAAATATCGTTGCGTCAAAATGTCAAATCGACGAGCAATTATATATATAATATATATATATATATATATATATATATATATATATATATATATATATATATATATATATATATATATACAGACATAACTTCCGTGTTGCACACTGGATTTTGCAGGAATAGTACAGATAGACAATTGGATGCTTTTAATGGGAGTATGGGGTTGACTCCCCACAGAATGAGTACCGTCCTGTAAAATACCACGGATCTCTCTTTGCTCTATTAGCATATATAGCCTGCATGCGACGAGGCCAAGCCATCTAGACTGCTGCAATTCTCTGCTCCCTTCTGCATTATCGAATTTGCAGAAACTCGACACAGCTAGGGTGCACCGTACATCTGACTCATTGTCTTTGAAACTCACTCCCAAATATGAACATAATATGAACATATGAACAGTGTTCGCAAGACTTTCAATATGTAATCAGCTTCTGTCTCCCAATACAAACCAACACACACACACACACACACACACACGGGGATAGTTGGATCGACTGGAATCCAATACGAATGGTTGGCGGAGTTAATTTCCTCACCTACCCCCAGTGGGACAGAATTCGACTCCATCCGTTCGAGGGCAAATAGTTGTGAACGCAACATTTTATAATTCGTAATTGAACGCGACGTGGGTTATCTCCCCAGGGAATTTCTATTTTGGTTGGCCGCAAGAGGACGCTCTCGCCGGCGATTATGACTGTAGGTACGTAGGCCCCATGGCGAAGGTCCCCAACTGGGTTCGACAAAAACGTCGAACCAACGTGGACAACTCTATAGGAAAAATAATAGCATAATCCATTTGTTGAAAGGGTGTCGAATCACGTGACGAAGTTTATGTTAAATCGAGCGGATGATAACGAGGCTGCCTCTGTCGGCGATGCGAGAACGAGGCTGCGTGCCTTTCTTGTTCCCTGTTCCCTTCTCGACCCCTCGACCCTCCCACACTGCGCCCCGTTCCTCGTTCCTACTTCTGGCCTTCTGTCCCTCGGCCGGTCTTTCCGAAGGCCAAGTGATTTCCACATGTTAGTAATTAGACCCAGATTTCAAGAGGAAGAAGAAGAAGAAGGAAGAAGAAGACTTAGAAGAGCAACAGAGGAAGGAGAGACAGCCAGACAAACGCAGACAGCGAGACACAGACAGCCAAACAGACACGTTTAGGCTGTCTCTGTCGAAATTTAACCTGATGTATGATGCAGAAGATGGTGAATGTATGGAGGAGATCTTCTGGGTGCTGGACCACCCTATGCCGCCTACCCCCGAGAAGTTGAAAAGTGCATTGAATGGCAAATCGAACAAATATATTTCACCCGCGACCAATAATAAATTAAAATAGCCGCCTATTTGACTGCTAAATGTGACTCGAACCGCAGAGTTTGTGAGTTACGGTCCATTTCGTTAACCAAATAACACTGCTAGTAGTAGTAGTAGTAGTAGTAGTAGGCCTAGTAGTAGTAGTAGTAATAATAATAGTAGTAGTAGTAGTAGTAGTAGTAGTAGTAGTAGTAGTAGTAGTAGTAGTAGTAGTAATAATAATAATAATAATGCACTTCTATAGCACCATTTCTAATACCCAAGGGTATCAATCGATGGTACTTCAAATCCATCTGCAAAAGACCAGGTCATTCCAGAGATCAGTCAGAGGGAAACAGACAGAAAGACTATGGAGGAAATGCTAACTGGAAGAGATGTGTTTTAAGCCTAGATCTGAAAATGCTGAGAAGCTTGAACTATGTAGGAGAATTTAGTTTAAGGAATTCTCGCTTGGCGGCTTGTTCGTCCAAGTGTCTATAATGAAAAGGAAACGCTAAAATTCGATCCGAGAACTTTGTTTACATCGGCGGGAACGTTCTATAGGCCTATATGGGGTACCCCTTCCCTAAGCCTCTGCACATCGGTGGGGCCCTGGCTGTGAGGGGAGAAAGATGTGGCCCTGTATCTTCTTATTCTTCTTCTTCTTCTGGTGTAAGTACAAATAATCTCCCGATGGTAGATCAGGTTCAATCCCGGGGTCGATTCTTTCCTCTTTGCCGCCTCCCCCTCATTCTTCAGTTTCATTCGCTCTAATATCCTTTCAGTCTACAGTTTCGAAAATTGCATCCGTCTCTATCTGTGTGTCTGTCTGTCTGTCTTTCTGTTTGTCTGTCTGTCTGTCTACAATACTAATCGCTTTAGTATACATCCACCTTGACAAAAAACGCAAGGTCAAAACATAATACACAATAATAGCCTAGGCCCAGTGGCGGCTCTAGGATTTGGCAAGTGGGGGGCCGTTGGGGGGTGCAACTTCTAATCATGGGGGGCCAACCATTTGTTGTTTAATGTATGTAGCATTAAGTATAGGGTCCCAACTTGGGGGGCCACTGGGGGGCCAGGCTCTCAATAGGGAGGGCAAGGCCCCCTCTGGCCACCCCGGTGGAGCCGCCACTGCCTAGGCCTACAAGCCCTACATAATAATTCATACATGTAGGTTAATAGGCTATACAAATCTTACGTATCAAATAGAAATTAAAATTTGTCGATTGCTTTCCGTTGATTTTGCATTCGTGGCGTAGCATAATTTTCCTCGGGGCTGGGGCCAGAGAATCACTTTCCAAAAAAAGTGGCGATGGCCTTCCTCATTATTTTGTTATTGTATTAATTATTGTTTACAATTTCGGACTCCTTACATTTTTGAACATCAGACATATGCAGTCTACAACCTCTCTCACTGCTTCCGAAGTCTTTTAATCTATACTGCCGCACTGCGATTGGGCAATGACCTATAGGATCATAGGATCCTATAGGCTATAGGCAATAGGCCTATAGCTACCTCTGTATTTTTACACGCACCTGTAACACAACCGCAGCCTAAATCTCTCTCTCTCTCTCTCTCTCTCTCTCTCTCTCTCTCTCTCTCTCTCTCTCTCTCTCTCTCTCTCTCAGGAGGTTGTGTTCCCATCTTCTTTTCGTCTATCTGAGCCTTCCATCTCATCGCTGAGGATCCAGTTCCACGTTTCTTGCCGAGCGAAAGGTTGTTATAAACCAGGTAACCCTGACCTGCCTCACACACTGCTCGCCAGCTGCACGCTCCTCTCCACCCCCACCCCCACCCCGCCGATCGCCCCACTCCTCCACGCCTCCGTCTCCGCGGACGGAAGGCAGGAAGATGGAATGGCACGACCACCGAGGATTCGTGTGAGGATATCTCCACCGATTTATCCACCCCGTTTCCTCCCCCCCCCCGTTTCTCTCCTACCGGAAATATTCCCGGAATGCAACGCCGAATCCTGTTCCGCCGATCAGCATCACATCATCATCATCATCATCATCATCATCATTGCCGCCGTCTAATCACGTGATATCCGACAATTCGATCGCATATCCAATCGCATGGCGCTAGACTTGACTTCTAAGGAGCCGCACTCCGCCTATGCACCGATTCCTCAATCATTTATATATCGCCCGAACGCTAATCGTGCATAGCCCCATCCCACCCCCCCCCCCAAGTTCCCCAACACCGTAAAACATCGCTTTCTGTACAGGTCGCGTCGGTGTATTTCTATGGCATGCAGACGATTTCCGCAGAAAATCGATGACGTCACTAAGAAAAAGAAGACAGACTGAACTATGGTCTGGAAATGCATTCTTTCCCCCTCACCCCAAACTCTCGAACGCATTGATTCGTCATTTGCGCACTGAATATTCACTAAAGTAAACTCACTAGATAGAAAGCTCATCTTTTCACCTGTCCTATTATTATTATTATTATTATTAGTAGTAGTAGTAGTAGTAGTAGTAGTAGTAGTAGTAGTAGTAGTAGTAGTAGTAGTAGTAGTAGTAGTAGTAGTAGTAGTAGTAGTAGTAGTAGTAGTAGTAGTAGTAGTAGTAGTAGTAGTAGTAGTAGTAGTAGTAGTAGTAGTAGTAGTAGTAGTAGTAGTAGTAGTAGTAGTAGTAGTAGTAGTAGTAGTAGTATTCCACCTTAGACTGTCACCTATTTGTCCGGTCTGATGTCCTGGATTCAACTTCGATCCTATATGCGATTAGGATTTGATGTGCCATCGACTGATGCTACTATGCATTACGAAGTGGCGCTATAGAAGTTTGAGATTAGATCGGATCGCATATGTGTGTGTTGCTATGTTATAATAAGTATACAGTGAAATTTAAAGTTAAGAAAAAAAAGTTAAGATGAATTATTTCCAAAGCTGATGATCAATGATGCTGGATGGATGGAAGCGGTTGGTCCACCCACCCTCCCGCCCCCTCCCCCAATAAAAAAAGAAAAGCCGCCGATCGGCGTTGGGCGGGGGGGGGGTTAAGCCCCATGCGTCGGTGGGAAGAGAAGGCAAACGGGTTAACACGCCAGCCCGTTCCAGCCGCCGCCGCCGCCGTCGACGGAGGTAAACAGTCGCGGGCTCGTGGCGGGGCACCCCGGGGCGCCGAACGAACCCCGACGACAATGCCCGGCTTACCGTACACAAGTGCCAGGTGCCGGTCTAGCGGACAAAAGCCGCGTCGATGTCCAATTGTCCATTATAACGATTTTGAACCCTAATAAATTCACGGAACCATATATAGCCTACACGATCGAAAAAGGCGGCCTTATGCACATGCATCGCTGCCGCCAAACCCCGAGGGCAGACCGGGGGGGGGGAAAACAGAGGACCACCCCCTCAAGACTCCGTCAGCGACTACCCTCGCCATGACCCCCACCCGCTCTCTTTCCGTACGTCAGGTACGTTCCATTTTGGCCGAAGTGGCTTTTTCAATATATTTATTTTTAATTAATTTCGGGTTTATAAATGCAAGCCCCCCCCCCAGTGCAGTCTCAATGTTAATCCGTCGCATGCATTCACAGAAAATACCCGTTGAATTCTCTGACATCTTGACAAAAAACCCACCCGCTTTCGCTGTATACAGAATTGTCGTATATGTACATATACCGCGACAGTGTGTGCACACACATGTTGTACAGGTCTTAGCACCTATATATATATATATATATATATATATATATATATATATATATATATATATATATATATATATATATATATATATATAAAGTTAAATCCTGCATATTGAACTGCGGAATGCTTATAAGACCTATTTGTCTAATGTTGGTAAATATGGACTCACGGAAATAGAATACTCGAAGCTCCCATGTAAGCCCTTAACATGCATCCGACCAAGAAATCAACAATTTTCTTATATAGCTGAACTGTTAACCTAATATCCGATTTTATCAAAAATGACAAAATTAGTTTGAAAGTATAGAAATATTTGAACTTCAACTAGTCTATCAATTTATTTACAATTTCAGTAACTGATATTCATGCATGGTTAGGCATATTCCGATCTGTCATTAACTTTACTATGCCTATACCTCAGGCATGGGTCCATTTTTAAAACTCAACCCATCGTGAATCAGACCCAACCCAACCCACGAAAGCAACATGATTACTTGACTCAACCTAACCCACCCCGTAATACAATATACAATTTCTTGAGCAAATTATTGACAGTAGAAAAGTAATATAAAGTAGGTTCTGTGGCCAACCCAACCCACCATAAACATGAAAATTTATAACCCAACCCAACCTATGGGTTAACCCAACCCATGTCCATATATGTTATAACTGTTCTAAACAGTTTTAAAGTTAGAAAATAATAATAACTATAAATGGATGACGAGATGTCACGCATCGTTCCATAAATCACGTTCCTGCATTCTTGGCTTTTGCGTGACGTCGATAGGCAGCAATGGCTATGCGTACATGACGCAATAAATATAGAAGGGCCGTTTTATTGACGGCCTCGTTTTGAATAGCTTTGACCGGAAATTAACCTCTTTGCACCAGAAACAGCGCCACCTATCGTCAGCTTCGGCCATTTTGCGCGCTTCGATCTGACGTCACCGGACGAAATAGAAATAGAGAAGTTATTGTATGGGGGTCCCGAATGGTTTCCGTACACGTACGAGGCGAGATGATCAGAGCGAGGCTGGTAATAGACTCAAGTGAATCGATGGAAGATATAGATGAGAGGAGGTACGAAAGGAGGAGTAAAAGGAGGAGAGCGAGAGTAAGAAAGATAAAGAAAGATAAAGAGAAAGACAGCCACAGAGACAGACAGACAGACAGAGGCAGAGAGAGAGAGAGAGAGAGAGAGAGAGAGAGAGAGAGAGAGAGAGAGAGAGAAAAAAGAGAGAGAAAGAGAGAAAGACAGCCACAGAGACAGACAGACAGACAAACAGAGACAGAGAGATAGACAGACAGAGAGAGAGAGAGAGAGAGAGAGAGAGAGAGAGAGAGAGAGAGAGGGGGCAAGAGAGAGAGGGAGAGGGATAGACAGGAGGGGAGAGATGAGTTAGGATAATTGTGCTAAACTTCTTGCTTGTTATGAAAATGAGAATCATCTGCCGAACTGGATCAATAAACGTACGACTGCTTTCCTCACTTCCTCCTCCTCCTCCTCCTCCTCCTCCTCCTCCTCCTTCCACTTCGCCCTGTTTAGCTCGGCATCCATTGCTACAGGGTCTGTTACCCACGCGATGGAAGCCATATAGGCCTACATGTGCCGGCCATACATTCCTTGGCGAGGGGGAGGAAGAAGGAGCCAGTGTTTTATAAAGACTCCAGGCCTTGGGATGAATGGATGGGTGGGGGGGAGGTCTAACTTAGCTGGAGGCGAATGAAGTTTTTTTTTTAAAGTTAAGGGACAGTTCTTAATTACTTGTTAAAAGCGACATTGTTAGCAATTAATATTATTACTAATTATTATTAAATTTATTTAACATTCCATCTATTATTGTCATTTGATATCTTTAAAGTTTGTTATCCATCCAGTGTTTATCCTCTTTTGACTTAATATTATTACTAATTATTATTAAATTTATTTAACTTATTAATATATAAAGTTTGTATAGTGTTTATCAATGACGATACAATAACGTCAGGGCCGTCCATAAAGTACGTTTGCGCTCGATGGGAGGGCCTAAGAAAGTGTGACAATTTCTGACAGGCGGAGGGGTAAGGACCAGCGTGACGTCACACTAAGTATTAATCAAAATTTATAGGCCTATATACCTGATACGAGGTCTAGTAAAAGACATTTAGTTAAAATTGCTCATTGACACTATATTGCACGAGATCCTTAAATGGTAGGTCTCAGTTTAGTTGTTGTCTAAATTTGCCTGCTTAAGATTTGATAATTTAAAATTTCAAAGTTGTGTCAATGCTGGGAATTTGTATTTCTTTGGGTATGGGGAAGAATTTCTTTCTATCAGGCTCGTATAAAACACTGGAAGAAGCATGCACCTAGTGTTTTATCTAGACTCCAGGCCTTTGGGGGAAATTGAGGCTTTCAGGGGGGAAATCGACTTGTTTGTAGGGGAAAGACACAATTCAATGCAAAATTGTGTATGTATGTAAGTGCTGGGGGTTTTTTTGGAGGGGGGATTTGAGTTTTTAGGGAGGAATCTCCCCTCCTAACAGGCCTGGATAAAACACTGCATTCATCCAGATGTCTTCCGGGATGAATTTCCAGTTCCAGGCCTGGCGAGTGATCCAGTTTTCATCTTCCGCTGCCAGAATCCTGCGTAGCTTCTTTCCGCCAGTCGTGGTGGAAAACACGAAAATTAAAGAACAATATGAAAAATCCAAGTTGAACTATTTTCCTAAATTTCATCGGCGTTTTCTCTGATTCGTTAAAACGTCGTTCACTAAGCCACGCCCATCTGACCATTTTGACTGACAACGGAAAACGTTGGCGCAGCGGCGAATCGGCCGTCAATCACCCGATTTGCGTCGTTCTGATTGGTCGGCTGCTAAGGCCCGTCTATACGCTCCGCCTTGTTTCCACGCGTTCTATCTTTCCAACGGCAGAACAGACAACTATTGTTATTGTGAGTTTGTGAAATTGTCGTCGATCCACTGCGTGTCAATAACTGACGAAAAAACCTGGATATCCTCCAAGAATAGGATTACGGTATAGGAAAAACATCCTCTTTCGAATGGAACCTATGGATCTGTAGATAAACCCGAGGAAATTTGTGATATCGATCGTCTAGAATACCTCTTATCCGTCTGTGACTCTGTGTGCGTGTTATCGTATTGCCTCTTAGGTATGTTCGGATCGTTTCCAGGTGATAATTTTTATCATTAGGAGAATATTAAATTAGATTCTTTCAGTTGACTTTCGCTTTGCGTTATTATTTTGCAGTCCACGCTATTCGCTAGAATCCATTACTTACGCACAAGAGTAAATAAATAAACCGCCATTGAGGTCGGTTATCTACACCGGAAGGCGCTACGTAAATTAGATTTATTACGAGATTTGACTTACTTACTTACTTGCTGTGGAAAATACAAGTTTAAAAATAGAAGTCAGATGTCCGATGTGTTTCTGTGGACGAGGGACAGGAATTTTTCCAACTGATGCTGGATTTTCTCGTAACTTGACCGCGATCCACTGGGAATAAACAGGCCTCGGAAGAGGTCCATCCATCCATCCATCCATCCATCCATCCATCCAACATCCGGTTCCCTTTAATCGTCGTCCCATTCCACTTCCGGTGTCGTCTGCCTTCCTGCCGACATGCAGTACGCCGACCTGCCGACTCACTACCTCCACCACCACCCTCTCCAATCGGGCGTCTCCCATCATCAGATGGCCCCGTCGACCGGTCTCGGGCCCCCCATGTCCGGCTTCTACGAGGACGCCGTCTACCCGTGCTATCGGGGCCCGTCCGGGGCCCATCTGGGGCCCCGTCGACCGCCGCCGGGCCCTACCTGGGCCTGGCGATGGGAGGCATGTCCGCAGTCTACGGGTACGAA
This sequence comes from Metaphire vulgaris, assembly GCA_018105865.1. Lineage (NCBI taxonomy): Eukaryota > Metazoa > Annelida > Clitellata > Crassiclitellata > Megascolecidae > Metaphire > Metaphire vulgaris. Next base: position 7,891,067 of record CM030870.1, on the reverse strand, counting down.
CCGTATTCGCGATTCTCGCGAACCCAATCGCATTATACTTCGCCCTACTGCGGAGCTGCAGCCGCTGCCGCCGCCGCCGCTGCTGCTGCTGCTGCGGCCACCAGCATCCCGTCCCAGCATCCGCATCCGTCGGACATGGTCAAGCCCCCCTATAGCTACATCGCCCTCATCGCCATGGCGATCATGAGTCATCCGGACAAGAGGGCAACTCTCAACGGAATCTATCAGTTCATCATGGCCAGGTATGTCCAACCTCATCATCGTCATCGTCTCATCATCATCATCATCATCATCATCATCATCATCATCATCATCATCATCATCATCATCATCATCATCATCATCATTATTATTATTATTATTATTATTATTATTATTATTATTATTATCATCATAATCATCATCATCATCATCATCATCATCATCAGCTTCATCATCAGCTTCATCATCATCGTCGTCATCCGACATCACCGAACGTTAATTAATTAATTAATTGATCGCATGGTCTCGTAGGTATAAACTTCTATTATAGGCCTCTATAGGCACGAGTCCCCTCCACGTTTTGAGAGGCAACCCTAAGGATTGGGGAAGGAATAGGGGTTGGGTGCCCACCCCTCCAACTTTTCACCCAAATTTACGTCAATGAATTATCTATATTGCATCTAGGTTCATTTTAAATATTAGTAACAAAATCAATAATTATGCTATAAAATTATACACTAATGCATAACCTTTGACTGATACCCCCCTCCCCCCCCCGAGGTCACCAATTTCACTAGCAGATAGTTCGAGTATAACATATATGCGCTGACTAATATGGAGCATAATCCTATATAGGCAATTGTATTTGTATACATGACTTTTTCACCTTAAATAATATTATACATATATATATATACATGTATATATCTACAGTAAAATCTATATATAGGCCTATAGTGGAAGATTTTCTTATTAATCACACGTTGTAGTCATGCCATTCTTGGAAGTAAACATTAGTTATCGTTTACCATTCGCCGTAACGCTTTCCATTAATCAAATGTTAACCTGTGGGTCGTTAACATTAATTTCCATTAGCCGTTGGAATTCTTTCAAATCGGCGTTATAAAGATTAAAGGCTTATTGCGTTTTAACTGCAGATGATAAGTTGACCAGCATAACTCTTGGGAGGTTGCTATGATTAATAATGTATGCCTCTTCTATATCGGTAGATCTAATTTTATAGACTATACTAAAGAAATTGCCCGTCAAAAATGACGGAAGATTTTGGCTTATCGAGCGCGTTTTTTAAAAAATTGGTTATTATCTATAAGAGATTTATAGGCCGACAATGGTGACTAGTAATAATTTGCTATAGGGTTAAAGTTAAACCCCTAAAAATGACGGGTCAAAGTTGAATTATTGTTACTTAAGCCGTGTAAGCGGGATGCAGTTATAATTTCAACCTTAAGGACTTCGTCTTGTTTCTGTCCTTAAGACATTCACTATTGGTTTGTATCAATTTTTATTTATTTATTTAAATTTTTAAAATTCCGTATCTTGATTTGAATGAGTCTCTTCGACTTCTGTCTATCTCGTTGAGATAGTGCTGCATTTGTAATTTGGCCTCTGACCTGTGTAGGGGGGGGGTGGGATCAGGCCTGGATTAACCATTAGGCAAACAAGGCACGTGCCTAGGGTACCAAGCGTTTGGAGGCACCACAAGTCCTTAAGAAAAAAATGTGTATATTGTCTCGGTAGCAGCGCGTAGTCGACATGACATTAGCAAATCGCAAATGTAATATTGAATCGCACATTATTTAACCTTGGTCCCACAACCTGGGGGGTAAAATACCTCACATCCAGTTATTTTGCTATTTTTCTTCGAGGTTTTTGTGTGTTATTTTTTTGACGGGGCAGAAGGGTGCACCCATGTGGGTTTGTGCCTAGGGCACCAAGATGGCTTAATCCGGCCCTGGGGAGGATTCGTGGCCGGGGTTACCTTTTTCCTCAGTTGTGTGCATGATCCAAAGCTCAGTCATACATATAATACGTATTATATTTTTTGTATCATATAAACACGTATTTTAACGTATGACTCTTTAGCATATAGATTGGCATATAAACTAAACTGAACCAAACATATCGTTCTGTTTACGTCGACGATAAACAGAGGTCCATGTGTATGTGCTTGTATGTATAGCTGTCTCTTCTTTTTAAGTGCTTTTGGCTCTGACCGCTGATTTTAATGGCGCGTTAAGCATATTTATACGGATTTTGATAGATCCGGTTGCTCGCGGAATAGACGCACAATATTCAACGATTTTTAATTCAACGATTAATTCAATCATTAATTCGGACGATGCATATACAACTGGCTTAGCATATAAGCATCGTTATATAAGTTATACTCAAAAGCAATGTCGGTGCTACATTTTGATTAACGTATCTAGCCTACATTGCGATAGTAACCATAGGTTCGGCGGAAGAGACTGGCCACCGTCCGCCGATGTATGGCTTAGCCACCTATGGGCTGCTGGCTGCTAAATACGGGGATCAGCACCGGACCCTACGGGCGTGAGCCTACGGGTGAAAACCTTTACTTTTACTTTATCTAGCCTATATGTAGGTTAGGTTACATGTGGGTTAGGTTAAAAAGTCAATTTATATAGCGCAAAAAACTGAACGAAGAGTCAAAGGCTATAGAGCGCTTTACACTAATACGAGGGCTATGGCCTATATAACCTTTATTTTCTTTACAATCAAATTTAGACATGGCTGCAAAATTATAGGCCCTACCTGGTTAGTTTCTTTCTATATAGGCCTATACTGCATGCTACATTTACGTACAGTGGTATACCGGAATATTATATAGATTACACTTGGCACGGGAAAGAGTGCGTGGGGGCTAACCACGATTTATAGACACCTGTATGAGTGCCAGAGAATGACAGAGACGGTTTCCCGTAGAATACCTGCAGAAGAGCGATTTATCAAGACGCGCTTTCTGTAAGCGAATCCTCCAAGACGTAACAGTGTAGATCTGCAGTAATTACAGTATATAGCCGACCTATATTATGTACCACGTGCAAAGGAATTCATTTCCGTCACAGTTTTCATTTAAGTATAGGCCTACACTATACAGTATCATCGTTTAACACCGGCGTCTCAACTCTCTCTAGTATATTTATAATTAGAACTTACTGTATATATATATATATATATATATATCATCTCTGCATATCAAGTTGGGGGGGGCGCGGAAGATGTCAGAATGGGTTACGCGCTGGAGCAGTATAGGCTGACGGAGCGGGTTCAAGCCCCGTTAGTGCCCCTAGTGGCTGTCACTCATATATATATATATATATATATATATATATATATATATATATATATATATATATATATATATATATATATATATACATTGCACCGTTTTCCACACGTTTTAAGGAGAATATTAATCAGATCGGACCAACCCAACCCATATACCAGTAATAGGGTTGCTTGACTCAACCCAACCCTCCGTAATGCATTACAAGTTTACAACCATGACTTATTTTCTGACCCAACCCAACCCATGGGCTAACCCAACCCATGGACATCTCTGACATCTGTAAGCTAACAGACGGTTCCATATGATATATACCGATATAGTTGTCATTTTAACGAACGTGGTTCGGCCGAACCAGAACTGTCGGTACTGTATAGAGTATTTGGCTCTCAGGGCAAGGTATACATTTTTCGTCGCCCCCCCGACAGTTTAAAAACTGAAAAATTGGCAATGATTTTCTTTGCTTATCAGGTTTTTCACAGCTTTTTCACGACGTTGAAAGGGTAAAAAGTGCAGACAGCGGATGATTACCTTTCTTACTTATCAACATATATGGGTGATGACATATATACATATCTGAGTATGTTTATTGTTCATAACATACTCAGATATGCAAGGAGGACATCTTCAGATGGGCGTTTGAACTTGTACAATGACAATAGAGGAGAAATTCCAAAAATTAATCACTCAAAGGAAGAAACGATTATAACTGAAGAAGAAATAAGACAGATTATAAAGAAATTACCCAAAAAGAAAGCAACTGGAGAAGATGGAATTTGCGCAGAACTTATACAAAACTTGGGGCCAGAAATAATCACAGAGCTAATAAACATAATATACAAAACAGGAGACATACCGGAGGATTTCTTAAAATGCATATTCGTCCCAATCCCAAAGATAAACAAAGCACAAGACTGCGACGCAGAATTATACTTGATATCGCATGCATCTAAAATCTTACTACAAGTAATAAAGAACAGAATCACACCATTAGCAGAATCAATATTATCAGAAAATCAACTGGGCTTCAGAAAAGGTAAAGGAACCGATCCATCTTTCAATTAAGGATACGCGAAAACGCCCAAAAATATAATCATTGATTATAAAAAGTCCAGAATAAATCATCAAAAGCTATTGGGACACTAAAGTGGGCAGGAATACCAGAACTGGAGCAAAATTTAATCTGTCACTGGAATGAATACGCCACCATAAGAATAAAAGAGGAGGAATCTGAGAAGATACAAATAAAAAAAGGAGTCAGACAAGGATGCATACTATCCCCTTTACTATTTCTATATACAGAGCTATTAATAAAGGAAGCATTAGAACAAACTCCTGGAATGAAAATCAATGGAACAATCTATAACATAAAATCGTAATCCAGAAAAAGAGGAAAACTCATAATTAACAAGCTAAACGACAAAAGCAAAGAATACGGGATGGAAATTAACAGAAAGAAAACAAAAAATGATAGTAAGCAAACACAAAAATGAGAAACACAACATCTTAATTGATAACACTTTGGAACAAGTAAAGGAATACAAATATTTGGGCAGTTTTAACAGAGAATGGACGATGCACAAGAGACATAAACGCCAGAATTTTGGCCAAAGAAGCCTTTTTGAAACAAAAGAATTACTAAGAAGAAACCTAGACCAAGCACTAAAACTACGAATCCTGAGATGCTATGTATACTCGGTTATCACATTCTCCTGCGAATGCTGGACTCTAACAAAGCAGTTTAAAATACAGGCCTTTGAAATGTGGTGCTTCAGAAGAATCTTGAAAATTAGCTGGCAAGAGAGAAATAACAAATGAAGAGGTACTAAAGAAAATTGGAGAAAGAGACAACCTGACAGAAATTATAAACAGGAAAACTCAGTATGCTGGACACATAATGCGGGGTTCAAGCACAGAACAAGCAAAAAGTCCTATTAGAGGGCAGATATGAGGGAAACAGGGCCAGAGGAAGACCTAGAAGAGACTGGCTGGACGACGTTAAGGGAACACATCCAGGAAAAGAACTACGGAAGACTAAAAAGATGAAGACCAGTGGAAACAACTCATGACCGTCAACCTTCAGATATGAAGAATGATGATGATGATGACTTATCATACTGGCAATATCTTCGACGGGCGTTTAACAAACAACCATGGTTTCTGGCGCCCTCTCCCCAAAGACGGCGCCAGCAGCTTGCCTCCTACAACCCCAACCCCAGCTACTACGGCTCTGGGCAGACCCGGACCGAACCGCGGCTCGATCCGTCCGTCGCGATTATAATCGAGTCCGTTATAACAGGGACAGTTTAAAGAAAAATTTATCACTGCACTAAACTCAAGAAAATTTGTGGACATCCGCGCAAAAAAATTCAAGCTAAAAAATCGTCCGGAAAATCTATCACTGCACAAAGCAGAGAAAATTATTGCATTTTACCACGGCACATTTTCATTTTGTCGCTGCACATTTTTTTGTGTATACATTACTGCACGTTAAGACAGGCCCTGTATCTAATCTAATCTAATCTTAAACTTCTGTAGCGCCACTTTCATAATGCACAGGAGCATCAACCGATGGCACACCAAATCCAAATCACTAAAGATCCAGGTCAAATCCTGGGTATCCGGCCGGACAAACGGGTGACAGTCTACGGTGGATAAGCCCGGTCAAAAAGATGGGTCTTTAAAGTTTAAAGCGTTCTGTACGCGTTATAACGAAGTTCTACTGTAGTATCTGTTTCTGTCGCTAGGTTTCCCTATTACCGCGAGAACAAGCAGGGCTGGCAGAACTCGATCCGACACAACCTCTCCCTCAACGAGTGCTTCGTGAAAGTCCCTCGCGACGACAAGAAGCCGGGCAAGGGCAGCTACTGGACCCTGGATCCGGACAGCTACAACATGTTCGACAACGGAAGCTACCTGAGACGGAGGAGGCGGTTCAAGCGAAAGGACGTACAGAGGGACAAGGAGCAGAGGGAGGGGAGGGGGAGGAGGGGGAGGAGGAGGGGCAGGAAGGTGGCAGCAGCAGGGACGAATTAAGAACTGGAACAGGTAATCCTCCGGGAGGACTGAGTCCATCGGCGGTGGAGAATAATCGCGCGACTTCCGATCCAACGTCCCGGGAAGGTAATATACAAGTGCCAATCAATCCATCAATCAATCAATCAATCAGTCAGTCAGTCAATCAATCAATCAATCAATCAGTCTGTCTATCTATCCATCCATCTATCTATCCATCCATCTATCTATCTATCTATCTATCTATCTATCTATCTATTAATCAATCAATCATAGGCTTATTATTATTATTATTATTATTATTATTATTATTATTATTATTATTATTATTACGAACATTTCTATAGCGCAAATAATCGCAAAGCAGCAAATGCGCTCAAATAGGCTGCATATAGCATATGCATATTGAGATTAAGAGTGACGTCATCTATTTGTAGCGGACTCTTCTTCGTGTGTGGTGGCGGCGTCGACCGTTCACGTCAATCATCAGCCTCGTTTTCGTTCTCTCCCCATCGGACGCCTCCGCAGACGTACACCGGACACCAGACTTCCTCTTCTTCCTCCTCCTCCTCCTCCTCGTCCGTTTCCAATGACAACCGTCGCTCCGGTCGACCGATTCGGACGGAACAGGCTGCCGGTCACGTGACCGCGAGAAACAACTTTGAAACCGGAAGCGGAAAGACGAAGAACGGCGGCGGCGGCAACATCAAAGTGGAACCGAACGAAGGAGGAGGAGGAGGAAACGGTTCGCGGGAGACGACTTCCGGTGACGTCACTTCCCCGAGAGGAAGCGGCGGCGGAGGAGGAGGAGGAGGGTTGGCGTTTCAGCGATCGTCAACTTCCGGTTTCAGTCCGGACTGCGTCGTCCGGTCGGCGATGACGATCGTGAGCGATAATACCGGACATCGTTCGCAGCAGACGACAAACGACGGCGACTTCATCGTCGCTGACGGCGCCAGCCTCGTTCCCGAACGATTCCAGCAGCCGAGCCTTTCGCCGGACGACCCCACTTTGGTCGGGTTGGGTCGGGGGGTCAGCTTCGACCCGACCGTCCACCAACACCACCACCACCACCACCACCACTCGACCACGCAGTGGTTCACCGGGTCGACGAGGGTCGGGTCAGGACTTCCTCTACGACCGCCTTTCGGTCGTCGCTGGTCCCGACCCGTCCGGTCTTCAGCCGGACAACAACGACTCCTGCGGCGCCATAGAAGCCCTCCACGGGGGCTACCCGAGCATCGGTACGGCTACCGGGTGCGGTTGGTACGGGTCCGGTGACGTACCGACGACCCCCGCCGGTACGTCTTGTCACGTGACCTACGGTACCGCTTTGGACGCCGCGAGGATCTTCCCGCCCTCCACTCAACTACCTCGTCACAGCTGCCAGCTGCTCTCCTCCTCCTCCTCCTCCTCCTCCTCCGCCGCCAACTTCCGGTCTCCCTACTACCACCCGATCGGAAACGGATATGCTTACGTCACCGACGACGGCGTCGCCGCCGCCGCCGCCGCGAAGTTCTAGAGTCACGTGACGCGCGATGACGTCACCGCTCTCTTGGAGGGGACGGTGCATTTGTATAGCGCTACATTATAATGAACATATACCTCAACCTAGGCTTTGTGTTACATGCGTGCATGCGTGGGAAGACCAGCTCTTCCAGACGCCTACAGATATTTAGGTAAGTGTCGCATTAATGTGTAAAAGTGGCTTCTCTTTTTGTCGCTATATATATAGGCTCTTATAAATGAGACAAAGTGAGCGTACGTTTAGAGGCATTTATATTGCGCACGTTGTGTCATAATTTACGGCGAGTGTTACAGTATAGGCCTATGATGTAATTCACGGTGTACAATGCGAAAACCTGTTACTTGTAACCGGATACAATCTATATACATGTATTTCCTAATAATGTGGAATTCTAATGGAGCTTTAATGTACAAGCGGTCCACAGACATAAACACGTGACGTCATTGTATATTTTATTAGAGAACAATAAATTGTATGACAAGTGCATATATATAATTATAATTATATATAACATTATATATAATTATTTTAAAATGCTTTTCGAAATGATCTGTTGCACATTGTATCAAATTAATTAATTCGTATGCTTCGTATACAGATGGTAATTTACGTAGCGGGTATTTTTATGTTTTGTACAAATCTCTCTCATATATATATATATATATATATATATATATATATATATATATATATATATACTACATTGCATTGTTGCTGTATTGTGAAAACTAAAGCTGCATTAAAAGGACTAAGATACCAGAAATTAAAGTCTGTCTCCACGTTTTTAAAATTCGTAAGCGTGGTCGCTGTATACATAAGACCTTATCTATGGAATGAAGACATTTGGACATGTGTTGGCTTCGTGGGGCCATTAATTTTCTGGTTTCACTGCTTTGAATGCCAAAATTAATCATACTTAAAACAGAAATACCAGCGTTGTATTACATACACAGTTACATACAGCATTCGTTCATGTAAAACACATATTTTTGCAGTTTCAGACTATTCGCTGCGAATTTTGAAGAATTTATTCCTCTGCCATCCTAACACGTTCATCACGCATGTATTTATTCGGTACATTGTTAAAATCAAATTGGCTCAAAACTTTTGACCACGACTGTATATATATATATATATATATATATATGTCTGTCTGTCTGTCTGTCTGTCTGTCTCTCTGTCTGTCTCTCTGTCTCTCTCTCTCTCTCTCTCTCTCTCTCGCAATGTATACGGATAATACGGTCCCGTGTGATGCACTTCCGGATTGGATATAACGTACCTCGGATATAACTAGCTAAATTTTACAGACTCACTTAGTACGTCATAACGAAGTCCTACTGTAGCTAACAGTTGACTTACCACTACAGTAAAACGGCAAAACATAATAAAATACTGATATTGGCGAAATTATATATTCATTTCCCGAACATAGTTGAGCTTTTAATTCGTTTCATCACTCTTCAGAATTTTTGCATATCCATAGCCTACTGTAGCACTAGCATTGTCCAATTTCAAACAGGGTATCAATTTTATAATATTTTTGTGGTCTATAAAAGAAACCAGCTCTCTTTTGCGCCATCTTATCTCTCGATTGATTTTTAGACATTTGACAGAGAATAGATTTCTGAAAGACTTTGTATAGTGTCGTTTCAAATGGCTCATTATTTTTCGTGGCAGTTCGAAAGCTCTAGAAAAAAATTGAGACATAATATATTGACAATTCTAGTACGGTTTGACACAGCAAAGATGGGGACACAATAATATGTGGTTTTAATTCATTTCATCACTCTTTCTTTATTTTTGCATATCTATAGCCTACCGTAGCACTAGTCCTTGCATTGTCCAATTTCAAACAGGCCATGTTGGCCCACCACAATATTTTACTTGTGGCGCCCTCCATGATGTATCATTTCCAGAATATAGTTGAGCGTTAAGAAATGTTTCACACACACACACACACACACACACACACACACACACACACACAGATATAGGTTTTTGTTATTGATCTGTTATGTATATAGGAGAGGTTTTGATGTGTTCCTGTGTCTTCTATATAGTTCTTCTGTGTGACTGAAAAAGCTTTTGCACGCAAGTCCATATGACGCATCGATTCAGAAAGGAGCATTTCTGTGGAAATGATCACGTTCCCATCGGGAGACAGACGACGCCCTTACCTCCCCCCTCCGGCTCCAAGTACACGGGCTGGGTTCACAGCCTCAGTTCACCGTCTCCTATATATTAAATGAACCTCTTTCTCTGTCTCACTCTTTGTCTCTCTTTTCTCTCTGTCTCTCTGTTTATGTCTCTGTCTCTGTCTGTCTGTATGTCTCTCTCACTCTGTCTCTCTGTCTCTGTTTCTGTCTCTGTCTCTCTCTGTCTCTCTCTCTCTCTGTCTCTGTCTCTCTCTCTCTCTCTCTCTGTCTGTCTGTCTCTCTCTCTCTCTCTCTCTCTCTCTCTCTCTCTCTCTCTCTCTCTCTCTCTCTCTCTCTCTCTATATATATATATATATATATATATATATATATATATATAATCTGTATGTATGTATGTCTCGCTGTCTGTCTGTCTTTCACTCTCGTTGCTCAATAGTTTATGGGCGTCCTTTCCTTTTAATTTCATGAATTAACAGAAAATAAAAGAAAAGGTTTCTAGACGGATGCAGTGGATGGGGTGCAATTGCACCCCCTGGAAAAATTGTGGAGTTATGAAAAAGTAAAATTACTTGTTTCTTTCGTCACAGACCTTGTTTTGCACCCCCCTGGAAAAATGTCTGCGGACGCCCATGCAGTGGAGATCGCTTCCTAGTAATAGAGTTCGACAGCGTGCACATAATTAATGTAGCGGGAATTTTCTAGATTTCAATTTTAAGGGAAAAAATTAAATCGACTTTGATTTTCGCCGACGCCAAGATATCTGACGCAAAAGAAAGAATATTGATGGACGAAAAAAAGGAAGAAGACACAAAATGCTGTAAATCATTAAAGAGAGGAGGCGGCATCCCCTCGGGTTTGCAGGGGGTCTAACCCCCTCAGTCCTCATCCCCGATTAGTGGCGGCTCCACCGGGGGGGGCCCGTGCCCCCCTATTGAGTGCCTGGCCCCCCAGTTGGGACCCTATACTTAATGCTACATACATTAAACAACAAATGGTTGGCCCCCCATAATTAGAAGTTGCCACCCCAACGGCCCCCCACCTGCCAAATCCTAGAGCCGCCACTGTCCCCGATGAGGAAGTTGTCGACATCTGTGCCGGCGAAGATCAGGGGCAATTGGGTTCGGTCTTGCAGGGTCTCCTCCCACCCATTTAATTTAGATAAAGCGATAGCCTTGATTTCATCATCATTGCCGCCGAGGGAAATCGCGAATAAACAAAAAATCCGATTAATTCGAAGTTCTGGAGGTGTTTGGAGGCATGGTCGATGAACATCCCGCCCCCCCCAGATAGGTGGTGAGCGCAGGCCGCAAGAACACCATTAGGGCCTAGGCCTAGCCTACTATAGACGTAAGTTACTACAACGAAGAAACCGCGAATGTTGCTGCATGCCGTGGCAACCGAAGACTAATTTCACACTAACCGCGTGCAAAATAATTTCCCTGCTCCAACCCGGGTGAACGCGAATTTCTATGCGCGTTATTTCCTTAGTTTTCTGCTCCGTCACGATGTCTAAAATTTTATGGAAGACATGCGATGACACTCCATCCTGGGTCCTGGAGAATTGACCGCACCTGCCTTGGTTGGTTACGTGCACTTTCAATGTCATTGTATTTTCTCACTTCTGTCAGCTTCAGCCCTTTGTATATTAAATGACCCTGCCTGAATGGCCCCATGCACCTCTTTGGCTATATACAGGATGCGATTTGTGACCTGGAGTAGAGGGGGGAATATGTCGAGCTTGGGGGATGAAGTTGTTGGGGAAATGTAGCAGTGGGGGATGCAGTTATGGGAAGATGTAGCAGTAGGGGGATGCAGTTGGGCAGTGAGGGGTCCTCCTTTCTCCCTACAGATCGCGCCCTGGCTACTGTATATAGCAACTTCGTTCTAAGATTAAGCGACCATGAATAAGGAGCTATACTTTGGTGCTGCTTTTTAAAGCGCTATATAATCAACGAGATTTTACTTACTTACTTCAGAAGAATGCGAGCTAAGATCTTCAGTTATCTCTGCCTGTTATCAAAAAGTATTCCTCCAGCGTGCAAAGGAAAATAGAAATACACCTATAGGGCCTACACAGTTGCCAAGACAACCGAGTTAATCAAACATCACAGATTAAGCAAAGCCCTGCACAGTTCATAGGCCAACAGCTCTTATAATATAGTCCCAAATGTTAATTAAATATGAAGTCTGAGTGATTCTGTATAAGCTGGAAACTGCTTCTAGATAGCTTCATCCATAATTAGCCTATATATATATATATATATATATATATATATATATATATATATATATATGGCATACGAAAATAAATAAAAGACACACGTATAAGATTATATCACTTCACATGGAAACGACCATTTGCATATTTTAACCACACAGAAAGACTATTTAAACAAGCAGTTGTATATATATATATATATATATATATATATATATCTTATATACCAATTAGCTCTTCTTGGAAGGGTTTGGTCCTCTGGAGGCGGGGTGAGGGTATATAGTGGTTCTCTATATATATATATATAATTGGAACAGAATCTCTGTTACACTGTTACACCATGCCCCATGTCCTGTATAGGGACTGACTACCTGGATGTACAACCTTGACCGACACGGATTTCGGACTATGCATGATTTCACCCAGATTAATTGAGCGCTCGTGAATAAACTGGTCACTGCGCCAAGCTTTCCGGGCAGCGCTATAGAAATTTCGTCTTACTTATTTACTTATAGAGTCGAGATGTCAGTGTCTCAAGGAGGGCAAAATTTTAGCGCCTTTAGGCCTATGAGTTACATAACAGGCCTATTTATTTTGGTAGGTTTTGGACCTAATCGTAAATTGATAGGCCTAATATAGATGACATGCAAGACCTATGAGAGTCTAATATTCTGCTTCCTGTGTTTTCCTTGACTCGCCATCTTCTCCTCTCACTCTCCTCCCTCGTGGCTTTCATTTGTCCCTAATTTTCCTATCGGTCAGTCCCGACTGCGGCGAGGAGATATCAGATGCACGATTAGATAACAACTACGCTCACTGCAGTCTAAAGGGGAGAAAAGGGGCGATGGAGAGACGGATGATGAGGAGGGGAAGGAACGAAGGGGGAAGGCCCGAACGGCATTCGCTTTGACGGGTAACGCGAGCGCTGTGTACCGCTTGGCCCCGCGCCCCAAAGCCCCCCTCCCCAAATGCGTCCAATCGAATACTCTACATCTTCACCGGTCTCATCGTATGTTGCTGCCACCGTAGCGTTTTTTTGCCGTGGCTCAACATATAAGTGAGTTAGTAAGTAAGTGGAAATCTATCAGATTTGTATAGCGCTTTCGTTATGAGCTTCGCTTATTCTTAGACGCTTAGTTCAAATGTATGGGCAGGCCATTAATTAAGACTATAATATTATGGAGACAACTTTTTCAAGATATCTCGCAAAGATTGAAATAACAATTTAGCGTCTTCAATAATTTCTTCCCCCGTTCACGTGTTATTTTCGATCATGCATGCTACCTAACCCCCTCCCCAATTTCTCAACGGTTTTGCGTCAATCCTGCGACCGCTACCTGCAAGAATAATACGCCCCCCGTGTTCTCCAGTGACTGCGCCAATGAGAAAGCACTTCGACAATCACGACAATTTTTAAGGGTGAGTTGATCTCGAGTGATCAATTTTTTGGGATAGTTTGCAGCCAGAGGGATTTACAACACGCAAATGTGGCTACTTGATGAGATTTTGCGTAACTAAAATCATTTGACAGAATTAATGTTTGAGGTTCGTGTCTTGGTATATTTCAGAGTGTATTTTGAGTGTCGCCTATCGTTAACAATTCATAAGAAATCAGTTCCAAGTAGGCTACTACAGTAAGTAATAGAAGTTTATTTAACTGTATAAGGAGAAAATGTAAAAACAAAATGCCATCGTCGGATGCGGGCAGATTTTCCTTCAAACGTGGAGACCAATATGCCTAAAAGATCTTTAATTGAAAATTGTTTTTCTTTATAAAATAAAGGTAGGATAAGATTATTCTCCTGTGTAAAAAATAGACTAAAATAAAATGCTAGATGAGAGAGGTTCCACTTCGATTAATAATATTATAGGCTTGTTATTCGATAAATTTATTGACAAACTGTTTGATTTGAAATCACAAAGTGTCAAGGGGCATTCTCTCTGCTCTGCGATCGTTCAAACCCCCTTCCCTCCTCCCCCGGGTCCAACAATCGATTAGGGGGGCGAGACGCCGAGGCCCCGGTGGAGTCCCCCGGGCCACGATCTCTTCCAATCAACCGGCGGTTATATCGCCATCAACAGAAACAGCTTCCGCGGAGCAGCCGAACGACAATCGGCGATGATAGAGATTATCGGCAGACACTGCAGGTGTAGCAGAAGATCACTCTTACGTTGGCTGCTGAGGCAGCAGGGGACTGGATCATCTCAGCCCATCTTCTGTCCCGGAGGTCTAGTATTGAATGTCTCCAGAACCGATTTTCCCATTGTCTTACGCGGTGACATGTAACGCTTGACACTTGACAAGGTGTATTTGTCTAATTACAGCATCTGGCGCTACATCAATTAACTTGACATCGCGAGCCCATATATATATATATATATATATATATATATATATATATATATATATATATATATATATATATATATCAGCAATATATTATATATAGTTAAGGCTCCAATTGTCAACAACCTCTTATATCATCTAAAGGCTCCAACTGTCAACAACAACTCCCAGGGGACAACCCCCGGCAGTTTTAATCCCCGGAATTTGTGGTCTTTACAACGAAAAGATATCTATATGCTCCACTGTTTGAAGATAACCTAAAACACCAAAGACATTGAAACCAATCTGAAGGCAGTTAAACTAAAATTTAAGCAGAATTGTCTTTTCATCTTCAAGCGTCATAGCAAGATGTTCGGTTGATTTCATACGACAGATATCCGTCTTAGGGTCAGCAATATAATAGAACAGTAGTAGTAGTAGTAGTAGTAGTAGTAGTAGTAGTAGTAGTAGTAGTAGTAGTAGTAGTAGGCCTATAGTAGTAGTACTAGTAATTAGTAGTATAGTGGTAATAATAGTAGTAATAATCGGCCCTATACAGTATATAATAATGACGATGATGATGATGATGATGATGATGATGATGATGATGGATGATGATACTACTACTACTACTACTACTACTACTACTACTAATAATAATAATAATAATAATATTATTATTATTATTATTATTAGCCCGGGGGCAATGGGGATAAAAATAATATTATCATTATTATTAGTCCCGGTGGTTAGTAGTAGTAGTAGTAGTAGTAGTAGTAGTAGTAGTAGTAGAGTAGTAGTAGTAGTAGTCAGTGGCGTAACGTGGGGGCGGGGGGACACTTTGTTGACTGCCCCCGGGCCCCAAGGGGGCCCCAAAGAGGGTCTAAGCTAGGTTGGTTAGGTTAACCCTTGGTTAGGTTAGGAGGTTGGTAGGTTAGGGTTAGGAGGTTAGGTAGGTTAGGGTTAGGGTTAGGTTAGGTTTAACCCTAACCATAGAAGTGAAGTGCCGGCGACCTTTTTTTTTTTTTTTTTGCTCGTGAAACTTTGGAACTTTGGGGCCCCCATAGCCCCTTAAAAAGTCACGCTACGCCACTGGTAGTAGTAGCAGTAATGGTGGTGGTGGTAGTGGCAGTAGTGGTAGTAGTAGTAGTAGTAGTGTAGTAGTAGTAGTAGTGGTGGTAGTGTGATCTAAGAATTCTTCATCTGTTCTGATGCAAGTGCAAATGGGAGTCGATTGAAACACGAAGGAAGAAAATTAAGTTAATTAATTAGTTAATAATTTTTGAAGCTTATGAATATATATATATATATATATATATATATATATATATATTACAGGCGCCTTCTGACGCCTGATATATGGCGACTACACTCAAGGGTAGTCCGGCAACTTTTTCAAGACAAGTTAGCAGTACTGGACGCGGGAAATTCAAAGCTGCGGAGGAAACAGTCGAGCGATCTGGGCTAAAGTCGATCGGCTTGCCAAACCGCCTCCGACCTCTGTATCACATAGGTCAACGATACCTTTTTACGGAGAAGATATTCGTGAGCAGACATCTAATGCACCTGATGGAGATCATTAAAAGACAAATATCCGGTAACACCAACTGAGATCAAAGCTCAGTTATCAAAGTTGCCAAACAAGCAATGCTCGCTTGATCCGATCCCTACCTGGCTGTTACGTGAGGTTGCTGATGTCATCGCTCCTCTGCTTAGTTGATGTGCAACACTTCTTTGGACACTGGAAACTGTGCCGATGCCTGCAAATCGGCTATTGTCCTTCCCCGCCTGAAGAAGCCAACGTTGATCCAGGAGATCTGAAATCTTTTCGACCAATTTCCAACTTGAGCTTTGTGTCGAAGCTCGTGGAGCGAACAGTCGTTGCTCGATTATCACCTTTTACCAGTTCATCAATCTGCGTATCGGCGAATCAACAGAAACAGCGGTAATTAAAGTTATGCGCGCCATAGATTGTCAGTAGACCTCAGCTCGGCTTTGGTTATTTGGAGGAACGTTTCGAGAGCGGATTGGCTGGTTTGTTCTTACCTCACTGGACGCGAGCAGATATTTCGCCACCTCAATGTTCAACGTCTTTGGGACCGATTGCCTTCATCACATACACAGAAGACTTTGCCCTCATTTTTCAACGCCACGTCGCCATCGCTGGTCAAAAGATTTACGATCATGTGGACGTTAAAGACGTCGGTCTTGCTCTTGGTCGTCTCCAAAACTGCATCACAGAGGTCCAAGGACCGACGATTGCAACTTAATGCTTCGAAGACTGAGCTTCATGGTTTGGCTCACATGCTAACATGCTTAAGCTGTCTAACATCGATTGTAGTCTGGCACTTCAGGGCACCATCGTCCGCCCTTCTTCCGTCGTCAGAGATCTCGGAGTACTGTTTGACAACGAATTGACCATTAAGCAACATGTTGGACAGTTAGCCAAGAGTCTGCTATCACATACGACGTATCCGCCAGATTTGTGAATCGCTGGCAAAGAAGTCGCTGCGCAACTGGTTTCTGCGTTTGTTTTCCAGGCGACTATTGTAATTCTGTTCTTGATCCCAAAGTCTACACTGGCCAACCTGCAGCGCGTACAAAATGCTGCTCGTCTGGTGCTGGACCTGAAACCTCGAGACCACGTCACTCCGGCGCTTCGTGAACTTCATTGGCTTCCAGTCCAGTCACGGATACAACACAAACTACGCTGATTTCTGGCGCAGAATGGTCTTTGTCCGAATCTGGCCGATCTGCTCCAGCCAACATCAACCGCCATTGGTAGACCAGGCGATCAGCCTCTCTTACCAGTCAATACCAGAAACCTCGTCTTCGGACAGTCATGGGGCAACGAGCCTTCTCGTACGCCGGACCCCATGCCTGGAACGCCCTTCCACCAGCGCTACGGAACATAAAGTCGCCCGTCGCTTTCCGTAAACATTTGAAAACACACCTGTTTAATTGTGCATATAATAATTAACATAATTGACATTAATTGTAATGCGCTAACGGCGAGTAGGTGGATGGGATGGATTACGAGAGCAGACGACGTTTACGAAAGACCCGAGTGATTACGTCGAATGGTTATTTGTTGAATTGGCCGAATAGGTCATAGTTCAACGTCAGAGGTCATCGCTGGTCAAAAACCGACCAACCCACCCGACCTGAGATCGTGCCAACCGAAGGACAACGCTGCCACCCCCTTTCTATTTCCTTTGAAATAGAAGAAATTCTATCGTCTGCTTGGAAGTTGTCGTTTTCTTTGTTCTTCCGCGTCGTCTGCCGAAGCGTGACCGGAAATACGTTTGGCTCGAGAATCGGTCGGTCGGTGCGCATGCGCAGTGAGACTAGCGATCGTCTGCTCAATTGGGTCGGGTCGTAAGTTCGTCACCTCTATCGGCGCGGCGCATGCGTAGTCAGTGAGCCACGCAGCCGTCTGCTCAATTGGGGCGGGTCGTAACCCCTAACCTCCCTCCCACGACCGCCGTGTGAAAGGGGCGTCGAATATAAACTGCGCAAAAAACGCACTCGAAAGGAGCGGAGTTTTGTCTTCGTTGCGCATTCATTCACCAGATGGCGCCAGCCAAGAATACAAGATTTCTGAAACACATTAATATTTCAGCACAGCGTCAACGAGATAGAACGCAGCAGCACTAAACGGGACATGAAATTGGCACCAAGGCGAACTCACGTGAGTCCATTATTGTAAACGCTAAAACACACAATTGCTACCAGCATTTAAAAGAATTCTCGCAGACTGTTCAAGAGAATTCCTAATTATTCTCACTCAGACTGTTTTCTTTCTGCCCGATCCTGCTCCTGGTAGTACAGTCAAATGCGTGTCACAGTCAAACGTTCGTTTAGCCTGTCATTAAATCGAACTTCGAATAATAATAATAATAATAATAATAATAATAATAATAATAATAATAATAATAATAATAAGAATCGAGTAATTGAAAAAACGCAACCGATATAATAGAACCTGTAATTGGAACTTGAAATAAGCCTACACTTGTTAACGTCAATCTTAAGGCTCTTAGGCGGCAGTTGAGGGGGGAAAGGAGGGTCCAGGGCCCCGGGAACGGGGCAAATGGTATGACTGCGGATGGGTTCCACAAGTCTCTGACCTCCCCCGCCATCGCCGTCAAATTCTTTTCATGTTTTCAGCTCCCGCAGCTAAATATATACGCATATATATCTGAATACAGTCGTGGACGAAAATGTAAACAGCGGGCTGTTCTTTTGTGCGACGCAAATTATGCGACACACACACACAGTCGCTGTCGGCCAGATTGGTCTTTTTCGGAATCTTGGAACTCGATTCTGGCGCTGGATGGGGTTGGGACCGGTGGGTGGGTAGCGGGAGGGACGGGTGAGGGTGAGGGGAAAGAAAAATCGTCATCGACTGAGGTCATCTGAGTGCGGGCGACAAATGCAGATGCTGGAACTCATCTGTGAAGCATATATATATATATATATATATATATATATATATATATATATATATATATAACTAATATATAGTCCGATATATATATATATATAACTAGCTAATAATATAGTCCGATAAATAATATATATATATATATATATTTATATATATCCAGACAGACGCACATATACCGGTACATACAAACGGACGTCTATGCAGCCATGTCGGCGAGCTTTTGGTGTTGAAAAGCCTCTTCACTGAGTCTCGTCAAATGAACCTTAGGAAGAAACGTTTTGAAAAGAAGTCGTTTTAAAGGTTTCCCTCTTGAATTAATGGATTCAATTCGAAAGCATTGAAAATCAACTTATCTATACCCCTCCACTTCCCTTCCCCGACCCTCTGGGCCCTATCCTCCCCCAGGTCCCAACGCAGCGGGTAACGAACGCCCCGGCGCATGTGCCGCCGGAATGGGGAGCAGAAGAAGAAGAAGAAGAAAGAGAAAAAGATGATGGAGGAGGAGGAGGAGGAGGAGGAGGCGTGGGGTGGATCTGAGGATCCCCAGACGGGTGTTACAGGGTCTGGGCAACTTGTAATCCTTTCGCCTTACATCTGGAAACGTGCGAAGATAGGCTACACAGTTAAACCACAACGCCTTCTTGATTCCGAAGAATTAAGGGCGGAAGGAGCGGAGTGCTACCGCCCTCCCCCCTCCCCTCCGAGAGGGGAGAGGCAGCAACGCCCAGCCACCCCTTCGGAGCGCTAATTTGCTGTAATTAGATCGCCCGATCGGGGTTTTGATCTGGGAACAGGGAGGGGCAGAAAGAGAGGCTGATGAGAAATAGTCCGACGAGTGATAATTAATTATAAGATATCTTATTCAGTTATTAGTATCTATGGATCGTAATCTGTCGAACGATATCTTGATAAAAGAGCAGTGGCGGCTCTAGGATTTGGCAAGTGGGGGTTGGCGTTGGGGTGGCAACTTCTAATAAAGAGGGGCCTACCATTTGTTGTTTAATCTATGTAGCAATAAGTATAGGGTCCTAACTGGGGGGCCGCTGAGGGGGGCAGGCACTCAATAGGGAGCACGAGCCCCCCTGCCCCCGGTGGAGCCAACACTGTAGAAGAGACCCTTGTAACGAAGGCAGCGTGCCGAAAGTTGTGGCGCTTTCAGACATCTTGAGCCTTTGAGAATTTGTCTCGGCATCTGTGCAATTTGTCGACTGGGTGAAATGGAACAGGGATCTAGCTGTTCTTAGGTCAGTCGGGGTCAATGTTCTACGATGACGTCACCGACAGTTTGAGCGGCTGCTGACTCTGAGACAGACCATCAATTAAAAGAAAAAGCCTTACATCTATTTCTTGTGCCTGATATCATAAGCGGTTTCTGGTCTTCGGGCAAAGGTTCGTTCCGTTGTGTTTGATTTTCAAACAAGGTCACGTGGGGGGTGGGGTGCAGTGGGGGTCAGGTGGATGGGGTGGATTTAATGATCGGATATGATGCGTGTGAATGCAGACTGATTGAGGAAGATGACAGATTTTGTGAGCAACTGCAGGTATTAGCTTTCACAACCTTAAACCTCCCATTTATCACATCTGTCTGTCTCTCTGTTCGTCTATCCGTCTGTCTGTCTGCTTGTCTGTCTGTCTGTCTCATTGTCACGCTAGTAAAGAGCTAACCTCACAGTTCTCAAAAGAAGAATGATTTTAATTATATATATATATTTTTAATTATATATATATAATTAAATTATATTTTATAAATATTTTATAAATATTTTATTTTTTAAAATTTTTTTATAATTTAATTATATATATTTTATATATATATATATATATATATATATATATATATATATATATATATATATATATATATATATATATACGCACTTATTTCGCGCATCTTATGAACATCTGTAAATCGCTCTTGATTTTAGCACTAGCTATGTTATAGCGTTTAATAAATCATCTAGAAATAATAATAATATATATATATATATATATATATATATATATATATATATATATATATATATATATATATATATATATATATATATACGACCCCGATCCCTTGGCAAACCGGATTTAGTCTGCTATGGGATGCAACTGTGGCAGACACAGTCGTCGCCATCTAGGCCTATCTGCCATCCACTTATCAGGCAGCAGCAGCAGCAGCAGCCGCTGAGGCCGTTGATGTCGGAAAAACAGCAAAATATCAAATCCTGACTCCTTTTACACGTTCCTGCCAATCGCACTTGAGACGCTTGGCCCCAGAAATCAAG
Source organism: Metaphire vulgaris (assembly GCA_018105865.1). NCBI lineage: Eukaryota > Metazoa > Annelida > Clitellata > Crassiclitellata > Megascolecidae > Metaphire > Metaphire vulgaris. The sequence goes on along the minus strand of CM030870.1, from coordinate 7,869,788 downwards.
ACGCCCTTTACTTTGACTTCAGTTTGACTCGAACCAGACGATATATATATATATATATATATATATATATATATATATATATATATATATATATATATGGAGGATATTGTGTGAATAATCGTTTCGTCCATATAGTCAGAGCGATGCTGATGGGTGCCACATGGAGCCAAGTTTACGTCAGAATGGTTCGGGTCAACCAGGGCCACTGACAGCCATCACGGTCTACGGTGTAACCTAATCTATACTGCGCTCGGATTCGATTCGCTGACTTCAAAAGCACCATTCCATAAACACAACGAAGATTACACTCCGGTATCCTATGATCTATAGAGGATACGGTATTTTACCCATATAGATCAATATTCAATGTATAGATCAGTATATACATACTGTATATATATATGCATATAACGACGTATATATATAACGACGTATATATATAACGACGTATATATCGAGTTATCGACGTGCAGATGAAAGGGGATGCGACTTTTGACCCCAGTGATGGGTTATGAACTTAAATATGGCGTCTAGGCACTCGTTCACATCTCGTAATGAGAAGGTAAAGATGGCTTTTGGGGGAGGAGACCAGGAGATGGAATGGGATGGAGTTGTATTTGTCCGACAGGGAATTTGATTAGAGTCGTCGATGCACCGGAGGGAATGCGAGGAAGGGGGTTGGAGGAGGTGGAAAAGGGGTGTGGAAAATCTAAACCGGAAACGCGAAAACGAGGCTGTCTCTATGAAGCCTCGTTCTCGTGCCAAACGTCAAAACACAGACATCGGAACGTGCAAAGACCACACGGAAACTCTAGGGAAGGGAAGGGAAGGGACGGGGAGAAATGTAGGGGTACGGTACGGTGCCTTCCACCGAAGGAGCTATATAAATTTAAGAGATTTTACTACTCATTTATTTTTGCCTTTACGTTTGGCGTCCATGCACTAGAGAGAACAAAAGGCTTTGGCTCATTGAAAATCTGACTCACTGGAATTTCAAACAATGCTGCCACCTGGCGAATAGAATCTACTGATGGCGCCCTAAAAAAGGTCAATTTTAAAAATGACATATGGATGGCTAACCACTTCAGACAAAATATGCAGCATACAAGAAAAATGAACAAGGTTCAAATCTTTACAACGGTTTATTAAAATGTAAAAACGTACAGCCAAGACATAACTTAATTTCAGAAAATAAATAAATAAATCAAACTTTCGAATAAAATGTCAATAAATTAAAACTAAGAGTGACGAATCAAACCAATGCCTAGACTGGTAATAGATACAATCTATAAAATTATCAATTACAAAATACAATACTTGAAATCAATAGAACTTTTTGTAGATCTTAATTCAGAGAGCAGTAAACATTTCTGACCGCCTAAAAACATCTTGTTCAATTTTCATTGCATTCTGACAAGAAAAACCAACAAATTGTGTTGACCCAACCCTCCGCAAGTAAAACACACAGCAAAAACAGTCTTATGATATACGCCCGTAAACTTTACGATGACTTTACGCTGTCTCTTCATCAAAAACCTGACTAGCATCGGAGGTGTCGCGCAGTAACACGTAATCACGACTACTGTAACCGAAGTTGATTACGTCCCTCTCGAACAGCTCGTGGTACTGCTGGGGTTCGACCATCGAGTTGTTCACGTACGTGCCGTTCGAAGAGTCCAAGTCCATTATGTACGGCGAGATACGCCTCGCACTGGTGCCGTCCAGCCGCATGTAGTCGATGAGTCGGTACTGGCAGACCGCGTGCTGCTTACTGCACGACAGATTGTCTATCGGGATGTCTGCGATCCGCCTGTCTCGGCCGAAAAGATACGCGCTCTTCTGGTGCATCGGTATAAACGGAAGACGTTCGTCGTCTTTGAAAATGTACAGGCGCCACCTGCGGTTCGGTTTTCTCGCTTCGGGCGGTTCGGTGTAGTTGACCACGACGTCTTCGCTAAGGTTTGGAGATTTGTAGAAATTTGATTTTTCCTTGTACGCTGTTTCTCGTTTCCTGTCTCTGTCTTTTCCCGATTCCCGGCTCTGTTTCCCCGATTTGTCTCGGCGTTTTCTAACGTCTTCCCGTATTTCTTCGCTGTCGTCTCTTTCTGGCTGACGATCAAGATGAGAACGATGGTGATCTTCTTTCCGATGTCCTCTCTGTTTGTTGTCCCTCTTATCCTATTAACATTTCAGCAGCAGAATTAAATAAATCACATAATTTCTATTTGAATCATTGAACAAATATTGCCTTAACTGTAGCTAGCAATACTGGTAAACTTTAAAGTAAGTTATAACCTGCAACTTAGAAAATCAGTCTAAATAAGCAATATCCACTAATGATAGAATGGAAACTCCACTGTCAACGAATATCTACGCGATAATGTCACAATAATAATAATAATAATAATAATAATAATAATAATAATAATAATAATAATAACAACAACAACAACAACAAGGTTTAAAGTGGTTCATGAGGGTTTGCCCTGTGTGATAACCCCTGTTAATACAAATAAAGATTTTAATTCGAGAACATTTGTACGTAGCACTATATAAATTTGGCCGATTACTTACTTACTTAAAGCTTTACTGCGAATATAATCCATTTTGAGACCCTGCAATTACGAAATCGTACATAAATACCGGTAGCCAAATTACTGATAACAATTGAAATACAATTTTCGTTAACAGATGTACATTAAAGTAATACAAACCATGACAGAATATGTAATTTTGAATTCTAATAAATAAACTTAAAGCATTTAATGTTTAAATTTCTAAAAAGAATAAAATTCCAGTAAGACATCGTAAATTTCTTTCTTGTTCTTTCCGTTAGACGTTGAATAGGTAAGTAAAGCGTAATAGCCACGAAATAAATCGTTGTAACATATCGTGTGTAGCTACAGTGTTCTTAGAAATTCAAGGATTTATAATATAACAATATAACAAGGTTTAAAGTGGTTCAGTAGGGACTGCCCTGTGTGAGAACCACTTTATGCTTGAAGACAACAGAACAAAAGAGACAAAGAGATTTGGACAAAAGAGATTTCAGTTTAAGTTTTAATACAGATTTTTGTATAAATCGAAGTGTCAAAAGGCTGAGCTGTGCGTATTTTGAAAAGGAATTACACGCCGATAGCCTAAGTACGGTAATCTGCTCGAATTCAAACATTTCTTTAGTCTTTTATCTTTCTTATTCGCCAGGTGGCAGCAGTGTTTTAAAATTGCCGTTAAACTGATTTTCAAGAACTCTAGCGTTGAAGAAAGAGAGAAAGGCCCGTATCAATGCAACGTTAATAAGCAAACGCCTTGTGTTTCATATAACTCCTGGACGCGAAGCAGTGGCATAATGACGGGGGAGGCACGAATGGGCAACTGCCCCCGAATGCCGAATAAATGGGGAGGGGCAAGAAAAAAGGTCATCGCATATTTCACTTAGTTAAATTGCACGAAGACTATAGCCTACAACTTAATTAAGCGTTTGTCTGTCTGTCTGTCTGTCTGTCTCTGTCTGTCTCTGTCTCTCTCTGTATCTGTCTGTCTGTCTGTCTGTCTGTCTGTCTGTCTGTCTGTCTGTCTGTCTGTCTGTCTGTCTGTCTCTCTCTCTCTCTCTCTCTCTCTCTCTCTCTCTCTCTCTCTCTCTAAATGGCACCAATGAAATAATATAAGTTATGCGGGATTACACTCCGGGCTCCCGCTGAAAAGAGAGGGAAGGATGGGTCCATTCCATCACATGGGGCCTGGACATCTCCCCAAAATTCCAGCATGTTGAGCAAATTCTCGGACGAAAATCACATTTCCGTTTGTCCCCATCTTCACTGCAATAAATCCTACTACAATAGTCAATATAACCCCTTTTGATTTTTCTCTACAGCGTTCTAAATGGGACACCACTAACTTTAATTGCAATTTATTTACGACGACGGACCTATACTGTATATAGGACGCAGTGAGCTAGAAGGCTAAATTATAAATAAACCATACCTGATATATAGGAAGTGTAGTAAAAGCGTTTTAGACTGGAATTTTTGGCTCACTGGCAATTTTTTCAGAGATACATAAATGTGTAGGCGTAAAAAATTCGTTATAATTGCTGAAAGTTAAATACCAGTTTCGCTGCTGCAAATCAACCTCGAATATGTTAGGTAGAAAACCTGCATGACGTAATTTATAGACGACGCCTTGACTGGAGTCTCCGAGATTTGTGACACTTTGTGACAGGAGAGTTGGGTGTAAAAACCGTCAGAAACTTCGTGACGGACTTTATGGACGGTCCCCAAACGCATTTTTGGGGTTCGAAGCGAGAAACACGCCGCATTTGTAGCGTCACCAGAATCGCCTTAGGCGCGCCGCTGCCACTGATTGGATGGCGTGAAAGAGGGCGGAACCAGTCCCGGCTGACCAATGGTTGCCAACCTGTCGCTTCGTCGTCTGCTTAGGACCTGTTGAAGCGACATCGTATGGCGGATAGCGATTCCTGTTTTCGCCGCCAATCGGGAAAAGGGAGAGAGATAGCGACGAATTATTTTCCACGTTAAAACTCATCCGCTCTCTCCAAGCAACGTTCCATCGTTATCACCAGCACAGGAGCCTATCGAGGGCGGTTCCACGTTGGGGATGATGATGATGATGATGATGATGATGATGATGATGACGACGACCAGTGGCGTATTTAGAATTTTGGTAAGGGGGCAGCCCATGGCGAGCGCGAAGCGCGAGCCCATAATGGGGTCTGGGGACAGGCTAGGCCAAGACCAAAGGGGGGCATGTCCCAAATGGCCCAATGGTAAATACGCCACTGACGACGATGACGATGATGATGGCGATGGCGATGACGATGACGATGATGATGATGATGATGATGATGATGATGCTGACGCTGCGGCTGCTGACGATGATGATGACGACGACAACGTACTCATTCAACACTTTCTACTTCGACAGTTGTTTCCGTCGCCTTCGCTGCGTCCTGACTCCTGACTCCTGCAAATCGTTGCCGGCATCATGGCGCGATGGTAGGGGGCTCCAGGAAGAGGAGTAGGAGGAGGATGAAGAGGAGGAGGGAGGAGGAGGAGGAGGAGGAGAAAGGTGGTGGTGGCGGTTGTCGGAGTGACCGACTCTCGGCTGCTATACGCGGTGCCAGGCGTTTGTTCGTCCGATCGGAGAGGACGCTGTTTAGGCGCTATAAAAATCGCTGCGTCGTCGTCCGTCGTCGCCAACAGCCCCGGTTGCACGGACGGCTGTCGCGTGAAGAGGGGAACGAGGGAAAGGCAGGAAGAGGCACAGAGGAAAAGAAGGCGGTAAACAATTGTTGGAGGAGGAGGAGAGAGAGAGAGAGAGAGAGAGAGAGGAGAGAGAGAGAGTGAGTGAGTGAGAGAGTGAGTGAGAGTGAGTGAGTGAGAGAGAGAGAGAGTGAGTGAGTGAGTGAGTGAGTGAGTGAGTGAGTGAGAGAGAGAGAGAGTTGTTGTTAAGTAACGGACAATGCTCGATAATGTTTTCGATTTACGGTGAAAGAAAGTAATCGAATAGTTTGCGGACAGAGATTTGAAGTCATCGCTGAAACAGAAACCACGTCACTGCGACTCCTGTTCCTGTTCTTGTTCTTCTTGTTCTTGCTGTCCTTGTTCTAGTTCTTGTTGTTCTTGTTCTGCTTCTTGTTCTTCTTCTTGTTCTCCTCCTCCTTTTTGTCGTTGTTTTTCTCCTCCTTCTTGCTGGTGTTGTTGTTGCTCTTCTTCTTCTTCTTCTTCTTCTTCTTCTTCTTCTTCTTCTTCTTCTTCTTCTTCTTCTTCTTCTCCTTCTTCCCTGTTCTTTGCTTAAAAATGCCGAGATCGTTTCTCGTGAAGAAGACGAAGGTGGATCACATCTTTCGCAGTTATCGTTCTTGCGACGCTGGAACAGTTGTTTCGCCGCCAGGTGGCACTTTACCTGTCTGGCCGATCACGCCGGACCCTTCTCCACAGGACGTCCCTCTGCGCAGCATCAAAGACACCGTCGCCTCTGATCTGTTCCTCCAACTACCTCCCGCCCCGATCCTCCAACCAATGGCAGTGGGTCTCAACATCGGTAGGACCGAGTTTTAGATGATATTTCATAAAATAGCTAAACAATCCGCAGCCTTATAGCCTATTTTATTTTATTTTTATATATGTACTGTAATGTAAAATAACAGAATATTCGTGTCTGAAGAATCGCAATAATTATTAAAGACGAGTTCTAAGTCGTTTCGAAAAGAGGAGGGCCATAGAATTAACAGTCAGAGGCATAGCCAGTAATTTGATTTTTGGGGTATAAATTTATATATATATATATATATAAAATATATATATATATATATATATATATATATATCCAGGGGCGATTTGTAGGGAAGGAGGAATTTTCCTCCAACTGCCCAACTGCATCCCCCTACTGCTACATCCCCACCACTACATCCCCCCACTGCTACATTTCCCAACAACTAGGCCCCCGAGCTCGACAAGCTCGACATATCCCACCCACTGCTCCAGGTCACAAATCGCACCCTGTATATATATTCGTGGATAACTCCTACTACGAACTCGAGGACTCTTACATCATCTTCCGTTCCTCGTTGGCATGTCAATGGGGCTACAGTTTCCTTGAAGGACCGCTTCTAAAGGACTTTGCACCGGACTTCTTCACGGCAGCAAAGTTCTTTCCATCATCACAGTGGATTTTAACATCGCCACCTTCTGACCTTCATTGACATGTCAGCGTTGTCAAAGCGCTTTTGATTTTGGACTATAAACCATGCGTACAGCGCTATATAAATTGTCCTGAATAATAATAATAATAATAATAATAATAATAATAATAATAATAATAATAATAATAATAATAATAATAATGCTATATATATGCTATATAGACTGTTATATATATATATATATACTTTGCTGGGGGCTTTTTGGGTGCATCTGGTTATCGGGCACGAGTCATAAAAAGTTGTCTCTTCGTGAACTTTAATGGAACAATCCTGCTATGCAGACTGGACGATCTCTTTATTTCATTTCTACCTACAGCAGTCACAATATCAACCAATTCCCAGTGTTTTATCCAGATTCCAGGCCTTTTATTGGGGGGGGGAGGGTGACTTGGCTCGAGGGTAAGAGACTGCAAAATTAGTGTCAGTGCTGGCATTTGGGTTTTTGTGGGGTTTGGGGGGGGGGGGTAGGAGAATTTCCCCTACAAGGCCTGTATTAAACACTCGATTATTCTAGGTCGCCTCAACTTTATTAATTGTAATGCGCTTGCTAACATTAATTGATTAGGCGCAATATAAATAGCTAATTAAATTAAATTAATTAAAAATTAAACTTTCTCCATTTTTGTTATTTGAACGTGTTTTGAATCTGTGTGTTGTTCAGTCGATCGTCCTTTCCTCTTTCCACACGCTTTTCCACTCGATGCCACGCCCTTCCGTTCCATCGAGAGTCCTCCTCTGCGCCCCACCGGAACGGACCTGAATTCCGTCGAGACCGCGGACGTCTCCCCCTCCTCCTCATCGGAGCTGCCCAGTCCCGTCTCCCCTACCGACTACGCCGCCGCCGCCGCCGCCGCCGCCACCGTCCCTTCTCCGTCGTCGGTTGCTTCATCGCGCCGAAGCAGCTCCTTCCAGGACGGCATCACCGTCGCGTACACCTACGACGCCTTCTTCGTCACCGACGGGAGATCTCGCCGTCGCCGGAACGCCCTTCCGGACCCGACCACAGCACCCCGCCCGCAGCAGCAGCAGCAGCAGCAGCAGCAGCAGCAGCAGCAGCAGCGGTACCGGTGTGCCGAATGCGGAAAGCATTACGCCACCTCTTCGAACCTGTCCCGGCACAAGCAGACCCACCGCAGCCTCGACAGCCAGCAGGCGAAGCGCTGTCCGTACTGCGAGAAGGTCTACGTCAGCATGCCGGCGCTGTCGATGCACGTCCTGACGCACGACCTCAAGTACCGCTGCGGCGTCTGCGCGAAGGCCTTCTCTCGACCGTGGCTGCTGCAGGGTCACCTGCGGTCGCACACCGGCGAGAAGCCGTTCGGCTGCGCCCACTGCGGAAAGGCGTTCGCCGACCGGTCGAACCTGCGCGCCCACATGCAGACGCATGCCGCCGCGTCCAAGTTCCACCACCGCTGTAAGCGATGCGGAAAGACGTTCGCGCTGAAGGCCTACCTGAACAAACACCTGGAGACGGCGGCGTGCTTCAAGGACGACGACGATGGACGACTGTTCGAGCGAAACGAGCGTCTGGAGCGTCTGAGACGCAGAAACCCCGATTCGACGTCGTGCATGCCCTCGCTACGCCCTCGCATCAAGATGGGAGCTAAGTTAAATCGATGGCGTGTCCAGGGTAGGATTCGTGGGGCAGAGATGCCATGGGCGTAAAAAACTCTGTGGATCTTGCGCGCTCTGTATATCTCAACGTATACAAATGATGCCCAGGAGCCCAGCGATCTGTAGGGGGCCAGGGTGGGCCCACTAAATTTTAGCGCATGGAATACTATAGTAGACCTGTTTTTGACGAACAATAATGATCATCACGACTACTGCCACAAAGCTCTGCGATCTTGCTCTCTATCTCGGCGTAGAAAGAGAAGCAGAAACTGAGAGAATTGACTTTGAGCACGTGATCATAGACCAGTTCTCTTCAGTAAAGGCAAGAAAAGAAGAGCATTTGTCGTTTTAATCTTTGGTCAATAAATTGCCAATTAAAGATGTGCTATATAATCTGTTAATTTCATTTTCTGACCCCTGTCATGGGCGCCAAATACCCTCGGTGCGTCCCTGATGATGATGATGATGATGATGATGATGATGATGATGATGATGATGATGATGATGATGATGATCATCATCAGCAGCAGCAGCAGCCATTCGACTTTCTCTATTCCATAAAGTGACGTCACTGTCGCTTTATGACCTGCCACGAATTTTGACCACCAGTGAACAGGTTCACAGCTTGATGTTGCACTGTACGTTGGGAAAATAATTAAAATAATTGTTTTCGATGGCATCTAAACTTCTAAAGCCCTGGCAGAGTAATTATTACACCTATATTTACAAATCCACTGCAATATTCACCGTATGTAATAATTATAATGTAATCCTTACGTTACATCTGTTGCTACCAATGCTTGAATGTAAATGCAAAAAGCTTTGTGCTTTGCAACATCTTGCTAATTGATTATTACACATTAATAATTAATGTCTTAATATTCGTGTATTTATCATTCAATATTCGTGTATCTGCAATAATGTTGAGCAATAATCTTAACTGTTATCAACACTTGTAATGTATTCGCAAGCAATATAATCGTTAATATTTGATGACCGTAGGGTTGTTATACAGGCCAATGCTTTTAACTTTCGAAAAAATCATTTTATAAAACAGCACAGAAAAAGTCAATGCTGTGAGTTTTAACCCCTTAACCGTGTATTTAACTGCAACTCAAAGTAAAATGGACGGATCTATCCGGGATCCCCAGTTAAGGGGTTAAATACGTATGACAACTTGGATCTTGTCCTATTGTGATTTGGCGTGCCATAGGCTGATCCTTCTACGCATTATGAAGTGGCGCTATAGAAGCATAAGCTTAGATCAGATTGTGGTTCTCTTACGCTTGTTCTGTTGCTGGATATATATATATGTATTAAGTAATCGTCTGCTATTTACAATAATTATGCCCCTATGTCTGTTTGGATATGTCAGTGCGTCTCTGTCTCTGTCTCTGTTTCTGTTTCTGTCTCTGTCTCTGTCTCTGTCTCTGTCTCTGTCTCTGTCTCTGTCTCTGTCTCTGTCTCTCTGTCTCTCTGTCTCTGTCTCTGTCTCTGTCTCTCTGTCTCTCTGTCTCTCTGTCTCTCTGTCTCTGTCTCTGTGTCTCTCTGTCTCTCTCTCTGTCTCTCTGTCTCTCTCTCTCTCTCTCTCTCTCTCTCTCTCTCTCTCTCTCTCTCTGCATTTCTATTTCGTTTATCTGGTCTGTTTGTTTTGAACGTTATAGCGCACAAGAAATAGACATCAGGGTCGCCCCCTGCCCCCCATCCCAGCCGACGTTTTGGGATGACACGACCCGAATGGTCGGATTTCCGACTCCGTCCCAGGGCGACCCAAAGGGGGCGCCCGTCTCTCGCCAACGCTTCTTCGCACCAGGGACCGTAGTGGGACCCTCCCGACCCCCACCCCAACTCCACCGTCTCTCCTTCGCCCCCACCCCATCCTTATAGTCTGCTTCTTACGGTGACCGATAGATGGCCAAGAAGAAGCAACGCCTGTGTTGACGATCGGCGTCAGAGATTTGCATTTATCGACGGAAGATGAACATCGGGTGAACCGATAACGTCGAATGTATGCGCATTTAGATGAACGGTTCATCTTCCCTTCCGCCCTCCCTCCTCCTCCTCCTCCTCCTCCTCGAAAGAAGATGAAACCTCCTGAATTCCTTTTTTTGCTTGTCAACCTATTTTTCCGTAAAAGTGTATAGTAACAATGGGGATAAAATTCCCGGTTTAAAACCTTTTCCGGCAAAGTTTATTGATTTTTTCTTCGATTTTCACCCCCACCAACTATATATGAATTCGTTCATCTCCCCCACCAAGAAATCCTTGAACCGCCACTGTCCCTGGTCACACAAGCATAGCGTCTAATGCCAAAGACTCAACGGTCCACGCGCGAAAATGTTCGGCGTTAACCCAATGACCACCTAAGTCCGGCATTCCGGTTTCTTAACCTATTGGTTGGACAAATTTTGGCGATCAAATGGTTAAGCCATAATGTCTTCTTTTGTCTCAGTAGTTGCCCCATAAACCGTCAACAGTCGCACCCTCCCCCAATGGGAAGATATAATTCGTATGTCAGTTCCTTTGGAATGTCAATGAACGGGTTGTCCAGGCATGACAAAATATTTTGCCACTCGAAATCAAGACTGGAATACTCAACGAGTCCCAAACAGACAGATGGAAAGTTGCCCTTTATGGCCAGGATTCGATTTTCCGGGTGGCGTTGGGGTGGGGGCCTGGGGGTGGGGTGGACTATTCCATTAACACAATTGTCGATGGCAGTGGCAGTGGCAGTATTCAGCAACTTGCAAGACTGGTTCAACACTCTATACGAGAATTGTATAATAATAATAATAATAATAATAATAATAATAATAATAATAATCCAATAATATTGTAGTAATAATTATATATAGGAACTACTTCTACTACTATAATTATAATAATAATCACGTTTGTCCGACCGGAACCCTGGATTTGACCTGGATCTTTAGTGATTTGGATTAATAATCGGTTGATGCTTCTGTGCATTATGAAATGGCGCTATAGAAGTTTTAAGATTACTTAGATTACTACTACTACAACTACTACTACTACTACTACTACTACTACTACTACTACTACTACTACTACTACTACTACTACTACTACTACTACCACCACCACTACTACTACTACTATTATTACTACTACTCAACAACGACTACAACAACGACAACAAATACTAATACTAATACTACCAATAATCAATCAAACTATGACGATAACAACATCAATGATGATGATGATGATGATGATGATGATGATGATGATGATGATGATGATGATGATGATGATGATGATGATGATGATGATGATGATATAATAATAATAATAATAATAATAATAATAATAATAATAATAATAATAATAATAATAAAGAAAGGGCATAGAGTAGTTCATTAGGACCTGCCCTGTGTGAGAACCACTATCGCATAAAAGATCCATAAAATTTACAAATGTTAAAACGAGATTTCATTATATTTGTTGTCGGCACAGACAGAATCTCCAAGTATTTTTTTACACGCGTTGTATAATTGTTGCGTGTACGACCGAGTTGCTGTACAACGCTGTGTGCACACCACTGCACGGCGTACGCAGGTGGGTGCTATTTATTCCGAGTATAAAGAGAATGTCGAAAGACAGATTTCGCGGGAAATGGGATAATCGCCATATTCCTTTCTTCTCTGCCATAATTCCATTTCCGGTTCAAATACATGCTCACGGAAGTCCGAACTCTGTCCAACGGCACGCCATCTGGCGATTAAAACAGAAAAATTAAAACAGAGAAAACAGGAGAGAGAGAGAGAGAGAGAGAGAGAGAGACAGAGAGAGAGAGAGACAGACAGAGACAGAGACAGACAGAGAGACAGACAGACAGACAGAGAGACAGACAGACAGACAGACAGAGCAGAGACAGAGAGCAGAGACAGTGACAGAGCAGAGACAGTGACAGAGACAGACAGACAGTCAGACAGACAGACAGACAGACAGAGACAGAGACAGAGACAGATACAGAGACAGAGACAGAGACAGAGACAGAGACAGAGACAGAGACAGAGGGGGAGAGACTGAAGTGAGAATTGGTGGTCGCTGGACCGCATCTTTCCGGCTCTTGGATGCGTAGTCCATTGATGATTTTTTCGCTGCGGCGCCTCCTAGCGGCGGATAAAAGAACTTCTCTGTCGTCCGCATTTCCGAAGTCGACCGCAAGCTTCGTACACGGCGTCACATAATTACGGCCCAGGGACCGGAGCAAGCATAGATTTATTACAATACGTGATATTAAAGTCTATGGACCGGAGCAGGGAGGGCGATAGGCTAATACATTATCATCCGTCGCGGCGTATCTTCTGCCGCGCATGCGCGACGACGTGCACGACTTCCGGTTGTGGGGGTTCGTCATAGGCGGAAGAGTTTTTATTTTTTTGTGGAGATGGGGCGGGGGTTGGGGTGGGGAGGGTTAACGACCGCAAAATCTTCGCACATTCGACATGGGTCTACTGACTCACCTCGAAAAGTCGGCAGCCGATGGGGGGAGAGAGGGGTAGCGCGGGAGAAGGACAGAGGAGACACAGGGTCCATTACGAGAGAGAGAGAGAGACAGAAGAGAGAAGGAGAGAGAGAGAGAGAGAGAGAGAGAGAGACAGACAGAGAGAGAGAGACAGACAGACAGAGAGAGAGAGAGACAGACAGACAGACAGACAGACAGACAGAAAGTACACAGACACAGTGTGAGGAGAATGGAAGGGTCTCTGTCTCTGTCTGTTTATCTCTCTCTTCTCTGTCTGTCTCTGTCTGTCTCTGTCTGTCTCTCTGTCTGTCTCTGTCTGTCTCTGTCTCTGTCTCTGTCTCTGTCTGTCTCTGTCTGTCTCTCTGTCTGTCTCTCTGTCTGTCTGTCTCTGTCTGTCTGTCTCTCTGCCTGTCTCTCTGTCTGGCTCTGTCTCTGTCTCTGTCTCTCTCTCCTCTCCGTAGACCTGTTAACGGAGCCGGAAATGAGTGGAAGCATTGATCCGGCATCGATCTCGATCCAACCGATCGGCGTAACGAGAGGTGATCGTACGCCCGTCCATTGCAGACGAACGGACGGTGGACTATTTGAGGCGAAGGGCTACGTTGCCCCCCCTCCGCCTCACCATCTCCCCCTCGAGGAAATCGAGTTCCTGATGGATTCGTTCGCGGCGACTGACGCTTCCTTTGGACGGACAATGACTTGACGTCCGGCTGACAATGGCATTGCCACCCCCCACTCCCCCCCCCCCACCCAGCACGAAAACGATTGGAGGGCACGCGCCCATTGATCCCCTTGAGGTAGTCTTTTGGCAGGGAGAGAGAGGGAGGAAGCAAAGAAGGGACGGAGGAGAGAGAGAGAGATCTGCAATGATTTTTGCAGCGGATGAAGAGGTGTGTGGGTGGTGGTGGGGAGGGTAGATGTTTGTCTGCCTGTCGCTCAGTCTGTCTGTCTTCTTCTTCCAGAATCTTAGAAAAAATGGCAGAAATTAATATTTCTAAAAACTGTTTAAAACTAGTGTACTGTGCATTTTTATATGCATCGTGACTCCCTCGAGTATGATAGATCGGAAAAAACAGAAACTAAAAAGACAATATCAACACACTGAGTCATTCCCTCCCCTATATGCCTCGTCCGCCAGCCATCGATTTGCAGATTTGCGGCCTGTTCTGTGTCCCCCTACCCGATGATGACGATGATGAAGAAGAAGAAGAAGATGATGATATCGACGACGATGACGTAATCAGTGACGTAATAAGTGCGAAATATGATAGGCTTGCATCTGGTTTGCATTCCAGAAAGACATTAACCCTTAACTGGGGACCCCGGATATATCCGTCCATTTTACATTGAGTTACAGTTAAAAACACGGTTAAGGGGTTAACGTCTCACCAATCACAATATTCACTCCATGCTCGATGCCTGTATATTGTCCCTTCGATTAGCGCCGCCATTAATGTCCCCTTTCGTTGAGGATCCCTAATATTTCCCTATGTGATAACCGTTCACAGAACTTCACACTAAGGGCTATATTAATAATAATAATTATTATGCACTTCTATAGCACCAGTTCGCAAGGTATCAATCGATGGTACTTCAAAATCAATACCAAAAGATCCAGGTCATTCCAGAGATCAGTCAGAGGGAGAGAGTTATCGGACTATGGAGGAAACGCCAATTGAAAGAGATGTGTCTTAAGTCTGGATCGGAAGATGCTCAGTGAATTGGAAGATCTGACAGCCGGAGGGAGAGAGTTCTAGACTTTAGGCCCAGAAATAGAATATATAGATATATAGAAATAGAATATATTAGACGCGCAATATATAGCGCCAGATTACCCGAACAATTAATAGTTATCGTCGCTAGGAGGCGCATCTAGATGCATCGACGAAGACGAAATGAGAAGAAAAGTATCGATTACAACGTAGGAATAATTCGACGATTTAGCGAAAGCACAAAATGGAAATGAAACACGGAGATCAGTTCACTGATGCAGATCTAAGACGCTTATTTCTATCTGTCTGTCTCTGTCTCCCTGTGTGTCTCTCTCTCTCTGTCTCTCTATCTCTCGGTCTCTGTCTATGTCTCCCTCGCTATCTGTCTCTCTTCTCTCTGTCTCTGTCTTTCTCTCTTATTCTGCATGTCTGTCTGTCTGTCTCTCTCTTTTTCTTTCTTTCTTTCTTTCTTTCTTTCTTTCTTTCTTTCTTTCTTTCTTTCTTTCTTTCTTTCTTTCTTTCTTTCTTTCTTTCTCTCTCTCTCTCTCTCTCTCTCTCTCTCTCTCTCTCTCTCTCTCCTCAGACTATATCTCAGCTATATGAAACACAATCATCTGTGCACTTATCTTATTTACCTGTCTATTTGCTATCTGTTAAAATTCTCAAAACTTGCCAAATCCCACAGATAGTCAATATAGCCCGTATCGAGTTTTCTCTGTAGTGTTCGAAATGGGACACATTTCACTTTCATTGCAATTTATTCACGAAGTACTGTACATAGTACGCAGTGAGTGGAAGGGTTTAAGTACTAATGTACGTGCTCTGTGACTATATGCATCAAACATCCAAATGCTCCCCAAAATCTTTAGCTCTGCATATTACAAATATTATTGCTATATACGCTCTTTAAAAATATCGATTATATCGCCCAAAACTACATGTAACGCTTTTCATATTTTCAATTTATAACAAAGGCTTAAAAGTCTATTATGCGTCTAGGCTCGAGTCCCCACTTTTTGAGAGGCTACCATAAGGATAGAGAAAGTATATGGGTTGTTTTTCATCTAAGTTCAAGTTGACACGAGTGATTTCTAATGTCTGTTTGCAGCTCACACAGTTGCTTCACTCTTTTCGAAGAAGTATTTCGCGTAGAATTGGACGCGGCTTGGGTTCATCCAAGGGTTAGGTTGGGTCAGAGATGTCCACGTTTATGGTGGACTGGGTAAGAAAATAAGTCATGATTTTAGGCCTGTATTTTATCCAAGCCTGTTAGGAGGGGTGATTTCCCCACCCCCACACCAAAAATATCCCTTAACCCCCCCCAATCGCAGCACTAAAAATTGTTTTGCATTGAACTATACCTAGTCGTTGCAGCCAAGTAAACCCCCCCCAAGGCCTTGAGTTTGGTAAAACACTGTTTTAGATATTGTAAATTGTAATGTAATACAGTGGGTTGGGTTCGGTTCGGTTAAGTAACCCCATTGCCTTCGTGGGTTGGGTTGGATCTGAATCATGGTGGGTTGGGTTTTAGAAAAACGGACCCACGTCCTTGTCCGCGGTTTCGCGTACATAATTATCCGACGCGCCGCTCCAGCAGTTATTATCTACGACATCTTGGACGCAGAGGACGTGGCAGACGGAATTATGTAGCGCCTTTATAGTCGCCAGCAGCAGATACGCGGAGGATTATATGGGGTATCTCAGGGGACTGGATCCGAAAACCAAAATCCGATTTGCCAGTCGCAGCCACGCGCTAAACGCGTTAATACGAAGGAAGGGACTGGGGGAGAGGGAGGGAGAGGGGTTCGACTCATACCCCTATACAAAAGTTGACAGGTTTATCACGTGACTTCCGACCCACTCGCCCCTTCGCCCACCTCAACACGCAGAGCATGCGAACCAAAAAAGGAGCATAGGCCGAATAATTAATTATATTATATAAAATAATCATCAGTCGCCGTTTGTTTTTAGCGTAACTTGCGAAGTTGTTAGCAGTAGTTGCCCGGATTCGGAGAAGCGACCAAACCCATCTCTTGTTCCTTGTCGCCCCGTCCCCAGGCAGTGTTTATTCTAGGCCTTCACTTGGGGAATTCCCCCCCCCCCCAGTTTTAAAATTCCCCCAAAAATTGTTTATATGATGGCTGGGGAATGGAAATTCCCCCTCCAAGTGTGGAGACTCAGACCTTGTCCCCCCTAAACGTTTCAAAATCACTTCCAATGTCAAGGTGGCTAGAATAAACACTGTTCCCCGGTCTTTAGCAGTTACGTATCATGATGCACCTCTTTTAATTTAACCCCTTAACCGTGTTTTTAACTGTAACTCAATGTAAAATGGACGGGTATACCCGGGGTCCCCAGTTAAGGGGTTAAAGGCAAAAGCGCCACTTTATTGACAGCCATTACGTCGTTTTGTGCTTCTCAGACGAAGGTTCGGAAGCAACAATAAAGAATTTTCGGCGCTTAATAATAAGTAGGCAGTGAAGATCACCGACAGAGGGAAGAAGAGGAAGAGAGCAAGGAGGATGAGGATGGATGGAGAGGGAAGAGGAGGAAAGAACAGCCCAGTCACGTGACGCCCGCCCCGTCTAATCCGCTTACGTGGACGGACGTCGAACGACTTCCGCCGGAAATGCTTTTGTCACGTGTCAGGCGACGGAACGAAGGGAGAGAGAGAGAGAGAGAGAGAGAGAGAGAGAGAATCCGACTTCTTGCTCGGATTCAAGAATATTGCAGAGTCGATGGACCGTCTGCCAAATTCACTTTTGCCAGTTCATATAACGCGGGTCCAAATGGTCGATAAAGAGCCATTCGCTTCACCCGCGGGTCTATTTCCGAGTTCAACAATGGACACCAATCACCGAACATCCGGGATTTAACCCCCAGAGCGCCAGGTCCTGTGCCCCCCGCCCCCATCCCCCAAAATGGCCGCTAGTACGCGACTCTAATAATGTCGAGGTGATTGACACGGTAATGATGTAACACGGCTCCCAGGTCAAACCGGGGTCGGTCGGGGGTTATCTGCTCTCTGCTGGCGACGTCCTGGACTTCTTGGAGCGTGCGTGAGTGGAATTAGGTTCACTTCCACCGTTCTCTTGCCGTGTTCTTTGATATTATGCGGGTTCTTTAGGCCCGATGGTTGTCAGAAGCGATCGAAGAATAGGGAACAAGAACAACGAGGATTCGAAGGTCGATTAGGTCATCGTCTTGACCATAGATTTATTATATATTAAAGTCTATGGTCTTGACGTTGTTTGACGATCTGTTAACCGGGATCACGTATGTTCAAAGTGAGTCCATTCGATAAGCGGATTGCCATAATGTCGTAGACGAAAGACGAGAACTTCTCGCAGTAAACAGAAGCGCAGAATTGGCTGCACTGTATAACAGAGGCTTGGCCGCGGCTTCCGAATATTCTAGTGCGTTGAAACTTTAATTAATGACATTAGAAAGGGGTTAACGCGTTGTGACGTCATTTTTTAGGGGGTCCGACATTTTGTGACGACTTGTGACGAGGGAAGGGGGTCAAAAACTGCCAAAATCGCGTGACGTCATTTATGGACGGCCCCTAAATAATATTCGGCGCCACAACTGAACTACCGGTAGTCCAGGTTTATGCAAAATAGTTGCCCCATGCTTAGGAGTTGCCACCCCAACGCTTCTCCTCCCCCCACTTGCCCAATCCTGGAGCCGCTACTGACCCCAGGTATGCAAATTGGCAATGTATATAGATTCTTCATATTACCGTCTTTCATCAATAAAGCTCTATTTGTTCAAACATCGATAGCGGCAGCATCAGCGGCTGCAGTCTTTCCGGTTTAAGCGACCTCGCAATAAGGCAGGTGCCCGAAAACAGTCACAGAATTTTAACGAGAAAGAACTGTTAGCTGTCCAAGTAGGTCGAATTTTTTGGCAATAAAAAATTTCAGGGTCACATATATTCGACTGTCAATTGGTTTTGTGTGGATTTTCTTGAAAATTCTAGCGCAGTGATCGTTTTGCACTGAGCAGTGCGGATGACATCATCGAACTGATAAGGAAAGCCTGAAAAAGAGAAGAGTGGAAATCCATGGTCGCCGACGTAGCAATACATGGCACATGAAGAAGAAGAAGAAGTGCGGATGAGGTTGCCACCCCAAGATGGCAAGAGTGTGTGGACTCGAGGCCAATAATTAGATGTTAATTTTTGGAATTTGGTCTACACTAGACTGTGTGCACTTCCTGGGGTTGACAATGTATAGTATAATATAGCTTAAAATAATTAGTAGCGGACAACTGTAAACAAGTGCCGACAATTTTTGGGCGATGGTGAGTTTTTATCCAGGAATGGTCTACTTTCAGAATGTAGGAGACATCAAACAGAGAAAATAAATTATTATTATTATTATTATTATTATCTGGACAATTTCTATAGCGCTATAACATAGCTGGATGCCAAAAGCAAGAGCACTTTACATAGGTTGCCTGGTGAAATAATGAAATAATTAAATTGGTTAGAGCTTAGGCTTAAACTTCTATTAGACCACTAGGTTTGACGCGCCCACTTTTTGAGTTACTAAGCTAGGGAAGGGGAACGGTGAGTTGGGGTCCAGAGTTGCTTTCATACAAGTTTGCACCAGCGGGTAAGTGATTTGACATTCGAAGATAAATTTGGACGCTTTGATGTGGCTGGCTTTCAGTTGCTTCCGAAATGGCGACGCAGAGGGAGAGAACCTTTATCATGGCGAAGCCGGATGCCGTTCACCGCGGAATTGTCGGTGAAATTATTCGCAGATTCGAGCAGAAGGGCTTCAAGCTGGTTGCGATGAAGTTTACGTGGGTGAGTGGTTTCAAATTCCAGTCGGGGTGTTAAGTTGTTAACTAGAATGGGAAATAAAGACGGTACCATTGATATGGTCACAATCTACGTGATAACTGGTAAATGCGCTGGTCACGTGACCAGCACCGTTTTGATTCCACCAATCAGTGGCGGCTCCACAGGAAAATCTGGGGTGTGTGTGGTTATTTTCTAGGATTGCAGGGTTGTGAATTTGGGGGGTGTTGGAGTTTGGAAGTCTCTACCGGAAAAGTCTGACAAGCAAAAGAAAACAACGTTATCAGGTCTCAAAAAAGTCTGACCAGCAAAAAAAGGTCATCACAGGATAAAAGTTGGGGTGTCCTTCTCTATGGGGGGGTATCCAGGGCTAATTAATATGCAATTTGTATACTTACCATTGTCACATTCACAAATTTTGGGGGTGTAGACCTCAAATTGGAGGTGTTGGGGGCGTTAGGGGGTGTAAAATATCCCTGAATGCAGCTCCATTCAGTTGCCGCCCCACTTTCCGATAGCAATGATTCCACTGTGTACGTTTTAAATGCTTCATTGTGCATGTGTGTATATACCTGATTTGTACTTATCACTTAACAGGCAAGTGAAGAACTATTGCAGAAGCATTATGCAGATCTTAAGGAAAGACCATTTTTCCCCGGTCTTGTGAAGTACATGAACTCTGGTCCAGTTGTTCCAATGGTATGTTCGCACATAACAGGTCACCACTTATATATATAGTAAATCTTATAGGCAGTCATACCTGTCTACCAACCAATACCCTCTTGTTGGTCCAAATGTATGTCATGGGTTGATTTTGAAACCAATTAATAGAAAGAATTCAAAGAAATTCTATCAGGGAAATAGTTAAGAGAAATTCATATTTTAGTGATGTTCATCAAGGGCCAACATAAGTATCTAAGTCAGATGCATTTATTTGTTGCCTATTTTTTGTTTTGCTGTGCTACAGTTAGTTTTCAGAAAATCAACTGGATGGAAGGGCTATAGAAACATTTACTTGGTCTTACCCTGGGAGTCATTTGATACCGAATATTTGGTCTTTTAATAGTGACTAAGTGAATTTCATGGATATAATATAGGGCTTTTTGTTTTAAAAATATTTTCCAGAACACAATAGTTGGAAGTCAAATTGTCAACATTATGCAGCACCCTTAGAGTTACCATAATTGATAAAAAAGTATATAATATTTCTTTAATTAACATGCTGTTATATGTGTAATGAGAAATTTGAGAAATGATATGGAAAATAGATGTAGTTAGTTCTAAATTTTCTACTCACTCTGGCACAAAAAAGCCCTGAGAAAATACAATTTGAAAGGCAGTAGATTCTTTTCTTCAATTGTATTGGTAATTCTGGATTTTTTAACAGGCACATGCTTATGTATTTGAAATAACTCAAAATCCGTTTTTATTAATTATTTACAGGTCTGGGAAGGTAAAAATGTTGTCAAGACGGGGCGTATCATGCTCGGCGAGACTGATCCTTTCAAGTCGAGCCCAGGAACCATAAGAGGAGACTACGCGATTGATGTTGGCAGGTAAGATCTGCTGACGTTGGTTCAAAGTCAGTTAAAAACAATTGAGACCGTTAATTAAAGCAATAAAATCTGAACTCTTTCGTTTCACTCTGCACTCATTCCTGTATCAGTGCGGGTTTTGACAGCACCGCAAGCATAGTGTTTGTCACTCTAAGAATTCATCAATTTTTCCATTGCTTTCATAATTCTAAATGACTGACTTCTTATGAACTTTCAAATTGAAGCAGAATATTTTATGAAGTATGTGAAAATGGTAAAGTTCCTCCTCAACTTATGTTGTCATCCTTTTAAAGAAATAACCCCCAATAGATTTACCGGGTAAAAGCCAGTAGAAAACAAACTTACTGAAGCAGAGCTAATTTTCATAGCAACTGGCCCCAGGCCAGATGGCTCAATTAACCCCCTGTATGCCAGTAGAACTGCTTGCAGAACATGTGAAAGAATTATGTTTTGTTCCACATTTTTTGATCATCACATTCAAGATTAGATGCGTTCTCTATTTCTTCCAGGAACATTTGTCATGGTAGCGATTCCGTGGAGAGCGCCAACAAGGAAATCGACTTGTGGTTCGACGAAAAAGAACGGGTCAACTGGAAACCCGCTGAAGAAGGATGGGTCTATGAATAGAAGGGGGCTTTAAAGCCGGTCCTGCCCTCATGTGCCATGGGCATATATTGTGACTCTTAATTGTCTGATCATGCGTGTCTCTCCAAATTTCATAGTACGATTGACTTTCTTAGGTTTAATCATGGATAAAATATTTTACCCTTATAAAATGGGTTGTAAACTGTATTTGTTAATTTTTTCTAAATCGTTTTAAATTAAGCCTTTGTTGATCTCAGTTGATGCCTATAACAAATTTTCATTTGGGCTTTTTTCACACTTTAAATTTTGCCATGAATACAGTCTTACATTTTGCCCAGAAAATCAAGAAATGTGAGAAATCTTCCATTGTGAGGTCTTTTGTAATTATACAGTAGAACCTCGTTATATCAAACTTGCTTATATGGAATCCCGCTTATATCGAAGTTTGAGCGCTGGTCCCTCCAAAGCAATGCTAATGATACAGGGATCGGATATATCGAAGTATTTATCACGGTCCCTTGAACTTTGATATAACGAGGTTCTACTGTATCTTCAAATCAAATTGAAGTGTCAACACAAAACTCTTAAAATTTTTTTAAAGATGGCATTTTTAACTTAAAATTTCCCACAATGCTCCTAAGAGTAACCTTGATTTCACTCTTTAGTGCTGAAAATCTATTATATAATGTTATGCATTGATTCGTTTATCATTAAAAGAAATAATTTCCAGCTGAAAAACATAACTTAATGAGCAAAACAATGGGTGAATGCAGTTTGCTAATTATGAAAAATCGGCCAAAATGTCATCACATAACGACTGTTTGGTTTTAAAGTGACATCAGAATTCTTCGCTTTCGCAGTTGTTCCAGATAGTCCTGGACCAGTTCGTGACCCGTTGGTCGCGGTGGGTAGTAATGCTTTGGCGGTCGACCCTCTCTCAGTCTCAAAAAGTAGTGCGAGTAGCGATAGTGCAAGATGGCAAAACGTTGCCTTGCGTGGCGCCTCATGCCTTTAATGGTCTTTGCCTTCCTCACAAATGAATCTTCTGCAGTTTAAATAGCACAATAACACGCATACTTCAGTATAATAGAAAATTTTTCATGCATACACAATTTAATATTTTTTATCTGCCATTAAACACTTATGGGCTTTCCTATTATAACCAATAATAGTGATTCCTGTAAGGGCTGATCCATAAAGTACGTACTCACTGTGGCGGGTTGGATTTTGGAGATTTTCCCTATGTATACTGCGTGCAATGGTGGGGGGTTGAAAATATGCCTTTTTGCATACGTGCTATATGGATGAGCCCAGGGATATTTTTACACCCCCTAACACCACCCAACACCTCCCAAAATTGAGGTCGACACCCCCAAAATTTGGTAATGTGACAATGGTATGCATACAAAATGCATACTAATTAGCTCCGAACACCCCCCAATTTGAGGTCGACAACCCCCAAATTCACAATCCTAGAAATATCCCTGGATGAGCCTTAGTACAAGCATAATTCTAAAGTATTAATATATAATTGGCAAATCTTTATTTGATGGCATTATGCACTGTATGTGACATTCAGAAATACCTTATATTTTTAATTGCCAAGTGTTTTAGTTTTCAAAATAAATATCAAGGACTAACCAATCCACAGGTTCGATTTGTACTCGACATTGTGTTGTTGTACGGCAATTTCTTGCGCCTCTTCGATAACCTGAAAGCATTTAAAAGTTTTGTTTTTAAATCGATCTGTAAACATTCGTATAAATCATGGAGTCTGAAGCTAGGCAACAGCAAGCTGCCAATGAGTACTGTGACGCAAATGCGACTGATGCAAGATGTGCAAACTGTCGCATCTGAATATGCAATGCAATGTAACAAGTCATTTTAGAAGCTACATATTAGCGACTGGCTGCCACCTTGCCTAATATGTAAGTTCTAAAGTATTCAGCAAAATAGGCCATTGGCTTGATGGATTGCAAGCCAAAATACACTTGAGTCGAGAGGGTTGGACCAATCACTTACCCATTGCTTCAATAACTAAATGTATTCTTGGGACATGGTACTGACCTCGAGTAATGGGACGGAGAGAGTCAGACAGAGAGAGAGCTGAGATGATGGGTTAATTCAGAGATGGAATGGAAATATGTTTTAGCGAATATTTACCTCTTTAACAATAGCAGCGCCTTTTCTCTGGTGGAAAGACAGCTGTTTCATTGCCTCGTCTACTGACATGCCACGTATCTAAAAGTGAAAACCAGTAACCACATATCATAACTGCCATAAGCTGTCATCTCATCCAAACTAATCGTAAACTTCTATATCGCCACTTCATAATGCCTAAAAGCATCAACCAATGGCACACTCGATCGCATTCACTCGAGATCCAGGTGAAATCCAGGATATCAGGTAAGACAACTGGATGAAAGTCTGTGCCTGATAAGTCAGGTGAAAAATATGAACTTCTAGTCTTGCTTTAGAATATGGTAGTGAACTAAAGTAATGCACTATGAAAATCCTTGCTACCAATGTGAAGCAAAATATCAACATAAGCTAAACATTTTACACTCCATCAAACTCTTCATGGCAAAATAATATAAAGTCAACTAAACATTTAGCACGGCAGTATTTTTGTACATTTAAGTTTTTTGTTAGAGTCTTACCATGCAGGCAATGTACCACAGTTTTTTCTGACTGTATTTGATGTTGGCACGAAAATGAACAACCTCCTATAAGACAACAAAATTAGCCAAAACATCCATCCTGTTAATCAATCACTCAATCAATAGAAGCCTTTTGTCTTAAAATGAGTAAGCAATCTTACATAATTTAGGATAAAGAAATCACAGTAGCTGTCTTCATTATGATACATGGGCACCAAGAAGATATAAATTATTGTGGGGGCCCACACAATGAATTATAGTAGGGGGATCAAAATGTTATAGTTTTTCAGAAGACAGTAGATCACATGATTTGACCACACTTGTAACAAGTTATTTCCAAGTCTGAGATCAACATTCCACAACACTATCGGCCGGTACTTATGCCGATACAATTCTAGAAATACAATCCCGGATCAATTTGCTCAAAATGGTAAAACAGTCAAGAGTAATGTTTAACTAATAATCACAGCAACAGTCTCAACATTCTATGCGTACGAATGAAGTCTACCATCTGTGAGACATCTTACCGCTGGTCTCTGTGGTTCGCCAGGGTCTCTCGGAGAATAGATGACCTCATTGTGCTTTGGCCATACCGTTGGCTCTTTGTGTAAAGTGTACTTTTTTAAGAGAGATGAACTCGTGTGCACATTGCGCTCCACAATGGATACGAATTCTGTCCTATATAAAACACGATTATTATTTTTAATATTATGAACTTCACCATCAGTCCTAAAACCCAAAGGATGAGAATATAAACTTAATAAAAAGGTTTTTAAAAAGGTAAAGGTTCGACCATACTCGAGTTCGAGCGCTGGATCTGGCGCTGATCTCTGGTGTCAGGCAAGCAGCAACGCAGGTGGATATAAAAATTAACGAGATTTTACCTACTTTCTTACTTACGAGCTTATTCCTGTTAGCATTGAATAACCTTATATTATCGCGCTCCAATTACCTGAACAGCGATGCACAGCCGGCCAGCCTTTTAAAACCTACAAAATAAAGTCACAACGCTGAAATTAAAACTTCAAATGCACAACATTATCAAAAATCATTTAGCTTATTAACGAAATTTTTCAAATAAACAAAATAAATTTGCCTGCAATAAAAGACATGATCCATCCAGAAGCCCAGACACAGTACAATATGTGCCTAGAATCTATAACAGAATTTGAAACGTGGATAAATAAATAGTACGATTTAGATTACTTAGAAAATGTGTACTTACTCAGTATTCACATAAGATGATAAGGTATTAACCAAGACACCGAATATAACTATGTCAACGCTAACTTTAACCATAACCATGTTATATTTAAGAGCCAGGTCAATCCGGATGATGACGGTGAATCCGATCTAGTAAACAAATAAAGAAAATAACACAACCCCTTGAGCTAAAGCTTGCAGGATATCTATTCCAATGAGTTCTAATTCTATGACTTGGTCCTAACTCGGATTTATATGGCGCACTATCACCACTGTTCTAGACATTAAACAAGGCGCCATAGTAGTTCTTTCATAGACTAATTCTATGCTGCAATGGTGGGCGTTGTTTTATGTCTATGGTTTCATCCGCGTGATTTGTTTGTTTTATCTAATAATAAAAAACAATTATTATTATTATTTTATCATGGAACCTGTAAAGTTTGAGTCATTAAAGCTTTTATTGAAGGTAAGCTGATCGAGGCGCGTATCTTAGCTTTTTAATTGTTTGTATTTTTTTAAATTTAACTTTTAAAACATTTAATTTCAATGAATTTTTATAGCACTAACTATTATGCACTGAACATCAATCAGAATAAAGCAATGGAGAATCAGTCCTCTTATGATTTTGTAAATTAAATTTTCCATCATGCATGGGACAATTCGTCCCAAGACGTTTCGCGTGTATTGTTTGTTTAGTATAAATAAATAAGTATAGTTTAGTTTTTAGTTTCGCTTTCATTAATTACAAGAATCATGGCTTAGAATAATGATTTAAATGGCATCTGTATGATCTTTGTGGTGGTTTGATTGAAGGCTCAATCAAAAGACGTTGTCGTTCGACTGTGCAACGAAGCATTTTTGAAGCAAAACTCAAGAAATTGGTCCGATTCTCTTGTAAAGTACACGTCTCAAGTGCTGTCAGCGTCTGATTCAGAATCAAAGATGGCGAGTAAAATTTGCAAATTTGGCTTTGTGAATTTTAGAGATAATTAGGATTGTATCTAGGGGGAAAGGAGGGAAACTCTGAGCTCTCTCTATATACTTCAAGGGGGAAGTTTCATAATAACATTAACTTGTTAATGGCTTAGTAAAAAAATAGCATAGTTAATCAGTTGAATATTCTTTCCCCCCAGTGGTCTCAATCCATCCATTGGACTGACTTGCAAATGGAGGTCCTTTCTATGATTCTTATTTGCAGTGTCATGATAGGCGCAGTCTGTGTATGACTTGTTTGCAGTTGCTACTCCATAGCTGGGGTCAGATTGGAATGTGAATGTATTGGCATCTACTTCTGGTCACAGACAATAGATTAGTTAGTTAGTTATAGGCTGATTTATATAGCGCTATTGTCTTAGCGGCCTAGAGTCAAGAGCGCTTCACATTGCATTAAAGGAGTGTCCAAACAAGTTCGCTTTTAGTCTCTTAGTGAATATTTCTAAGTTGGTCGCGTTGGTGACACTGTCTGGTAACACGTTCCAGAGAGCCGGGTTCCCTCGAGTAACAGAACGCTCCCCCAGTTTGGCTGTTTTGGAGGGAAGAGGCACCGTCAGTCGGACCCGGCTGGAGAAGCGGATCCGCAAGTGACCTTCTGTGGATGGAGGCTTATGAAGAAGCACTGATAGGTAGTCTGGGCAGAACGGGTCATAGAGTGCTCTGAATGTTAACCAGCACCTCTTGAAGATTGGTGCCGCATTCCCTGTCTGATCGATAAAATTCACTAGATCAGTTGCTTTGTTCAGAATTTCAAGAGACATTTACTTTCTCAGTGCATCAGTGTTATCACAGTCGCTTTTGTTTAAATTTCTAATCTGGTGTCATGAACTGTGTCCTAGTGCAGCATACGACACTGGAATTAAGAATCGGGAAAGTGATTTTGACTTCGTGGATTTGGACTCATTATTGCCATAATAATTGAATAGCAGTTGGTTGTTTGTAAACCATTCCTGCAATCCAGTATATACAATGGTACTGGTATTTCTGTTTTGAGCATGTAAAAATTCTGAAGGCAGTGTTGTGAATAATTGCATGCAATATCATAATGTTTGCAGTTACTCTCTGCGCTGAATTCTTTGGTGAAAATTGCTGTATTTCAAGGCCTTTCTACCACGTCGGAAATTGTCAGTCTCTTTCCAAGTGAGTCTTCGATATTTGCGTAGCAATTTTTAGTTGGATTTAAATAGACCTATTTGCACTTTATTAGCCAGCTATATGTCCAAAATATTGTTAGCAATGACATTTTAGCGATAGATTCATCACAATTAGTAAAACCCTTTGTTTAAATAGCAACAATGTGGTTTGTGGTATTATTATTATTATTATTATTATTATTATTATTATTATTATTATTATTATTGTATTGTGCAAGTTATAAGAGTTTCTGTGTTATTTTTAGAAGATTTTCAGAAGAATTTGGTTGACCTACTGTCGAAGATAATTAGTGAGAGAATTCCTCAATGGAAGCTTCATTCTGCAAACAATCTTGGTGAGACCACTGTTGATTCACCTTTCTGTTACTACTGCAATTATCAGTCCAGGCATTTTGCACCACTTGCAAGCCTCAAGAATTCTACCAGGAATTAATGATTAGTCATTTTGAAGAAAATTGCAGATGTCTGGAAATTGTATCTGGTTTTTCTGGGGTTGAGCTTCAAAAAGATCAACAATACATTTGGGTCTGTTTTGGATGATCAGCGTTCAAAAACAAGTTTTAGGCTTCAAGCATGAGACCCATAGCAGAACAAACATGCTAGAAGTTAATTCTACAATCTTGACGTGCTTTCCAGGGCTAGTGTGAATTCTTGGTTTTTGAAGATTTAATGTATGTGTAAGGATAGTTGAAATGACATGAGCATAGATGATATGAACATAGATATGGTTAAGATTTTATGATTGGTCAAATGTTGTGGTGTGACCAATCTTCTGTGGTCAGCCAGGCAATGGTTGTTTTGCCATTTATTTAATGTTACTGATTCATATCACATTTTGTGACTCAAAATTCATGAAATGTTGTTGTTAAAAACTTTTTATTCCAGTCTTTCTGCCGCAACTCGTCGATTTTGACTGGCGTGTTGACATCAAGACAGCTTCTGACAGCCTGTCAAGGATGTCAGTACCAACATGTTTCCTTCAGCTTCAGGTATGATAGATGCAGGTTTATGATTTATAATTAAAATGATTGTCATCATGGGTGCCCACAGAAATTTTACCAGGAGGGGGCAAAACATAAAGGTCATGGCTATGCCACATACATTTTTCTAAGAGGGGGCAAAACACACCTTAACACAATGGTCACGGTTAATATTTTAGCAAGGTTTTCAAATTTCAATGGGAAATATTGGCATTTTTATTTTCCAGGAGGGGGCAAGTGCGGGTGCCCATGATTGTCGTGTAAAAGTATTGGTCGACACAGCTCATGATGCACTCTTTCGTTTAACGTTTAGCTGAACAAAATGAAATGCAGAAGGATCCATTAAAGTGTGAATGTATAATTTTTAAGGTGATTTCTTTTGATGTAAATACATTAGCAGATTTGGATTTTGTTTCTAAGATCCAGGAGGCAGCGAAAGAAGTGGGTGCTATGCCTCCAATGTCGCGGGTAAACGTCGAACTCTCACGAGAGACCCTTGATACGATGCTCGACGGTCTGGGGAAAATTCGGGATCAACTGTCTTCAGTGGCCGGATGAAGTGAAATGACACTGGAACGACTTCCCAAAATTTGCAGCGAACTTATATTTCCCATATGCTTATGGGAAATATACATTGAAGCCTCATTATACATTCGATTCGCATATGCATTGTGTGCACGATATGTTACATAAATTGATGTACAGTTATTATACTATATTTTGACCATGTATCTGCTTAATATGTATGCATGTTTTTAGCAAGAAAATTTCAAATGTGTTCAATGGTCATGGTCTACGGTGCCATTATCGTAATGCTTAGGGCATCTACCCAGTGTTTTATCCATACCCCAGGCCCTTAGAGGGGTGCAAATTGACTTGGCTGGAGGGGAAGAGACACAGTTAAATGCAAAAATTTGTGTCGGTGCTGGGATTTTGGGAGAGAGATTTTTGTGATTTTTTTTGTGGCTGGCCCTGCACCCCAATAAAAGTCAGCGGTTTTGCACAAATCCCATTTCTGTCCCAAGCCTGACTTGGGGTTCAGCCGCATTTTCCATGTGGCTATGTTGATGGATTGGATCTTATATACTGGTACTTATTCTAATTCAATTTCTGAATTCTACATACAGATGAAGTTTCGTGACACACTTGGAGTGTATATCAATAAGTCAGTCTTAGAAAATGCTGCTTCAAATTATTCCTGTAATTTGAAACACGACTTGTTCTATCACAGTTGTTGTCTCTAAAACAGTGAGTGCAAACATTCAGGTAATAATATTAATTACAACATAGATCTTGTTGCCTTGTTAAATAAAATAAGATAAAAGTCATTGCATTTCAATTAACATCCATATAGGTAAATAAGTTTCATGCAGATCAGTGGCGGCTCTAGGATTTGGCAAGTGGGGGGGCCATTGGGGTGGCAACTTCTAATCATGGGAGGGCCAACCATTTGTTGTTTAATGTATGTAGCATTAAGTATAGGGTCCCAACTGGGGGGCCAGGCTCTCAATAGGGGGGGGGGCACGGGCCCCCCTGGTGGAGCCGCCACTGATGCAGATTACATTATAAAATCATTTTCAGTGCAAGTTTATGTAAATAAGATAGTTATTACAGTATTTACCACACTTCAAGCAAGCACTAACAATACCACCACACATTAATGTTTTTTGGTATCTAGCAATGCATCACCAAGAAACTTTATAACCATTAACCAGGTCAAATAAATAGATGATAAGCTCTTAGCTGTTACACCAGTTTTAAATAGCAGAGCTAAAGAGGTGATCTGATGATGTTTTGTCCTTTCTCTCATCAAACTCTGCTGATGCTAAATCTGTCTTATGCGAACCTAAAAGGGTCTCTGTACTTCCAGGCTCCAGTTCTCCGTAGAGACAGCGAAGTTTTGCGGGAATGACGTCGCCACGGAAAGATACATCACTGAATAGAATCTTGAGTGCGGGATTTGTATTGTCTTCAGCCGTTTGTTGCTACAGTAATTGAAACCAGTAATATACAGTAGAACCTCGTTATATCAAAGTTCAAAGGACCGTGATAAATACTTCGATATATCTGAAGTTCGATATGTCCGATTCCTGTATCATTAACACTGTTTTGGCGGGACTGGCGCTTAAACTTCAATATAAACATGATTTCGATATAAGCGAGTTCGATATAACGAGGTTCTACTGTAACACATACAGTATATAGGTTTAAATTTAAGATTAACGTCTCAAATGCTTTAGAAACATTGCTAGTTCAACCATGAACATGTGCACAGATAAATTGTGGTTGTAATATTATAGCTCTTATTGAATTTAAAAGCTATGCTAGTGGTACAGTATTCATTTTATGTCAAAGCATTAATATAAACATAAAAGTAATTAGGTCAAAAGAACAGCTCTTGAAGTGTATAGCAAATCTGCTTCATCATACCCAGACTTAGGCACAATGTTGGGGTACTGGGAAGAATTAAAAAATTAAAATTTCCTATAGGGACCTTTTTTGAACTGAATGAGCTGGGAAATCCTAAATGGTTGTTACCTTAATTATATACTACAGTATATATAACTTTCTTAACTGCTTATGGACGAATTTCCATAAGGGTCCATCCATATAGTACGTACGCACTGAGGGGGAGGGGAAGGTAGGATTTTGAAATTTTTTCCTATGTATGCTGTGTGTAACGGAGGGAGGTGGTTGAAAATCATACTTTTTTTGTGTACATACTATATGGATGAGCCCTAAAACAATATTTATGCCTTTTGAAATTGTCTGTATGCAAGGCCTGTGCCAATATACACCCGTCTTGGCAGCACGATCATGATTCCAATCAAACAGAAACAATTATAACCTGCATTCGTGCCATAAAGATGCATGAATACATATTACATAACATACCTTGCACATCAGAGCAAGAATAATGTAGATCATATATCCGAAGACAACACTGAAGCAGATTGTCAGCGTAGCGTTTGGAAGAAGAAAAATGCTCCTGGAATTATTTTCATAGGATGCCATGTTGTCCTCATAGAGATTCAAATTCTAAACAAGAAGATAAATCAACAGGCTTGAATAATTTCAATCATTTGGTCTGACAAATCAATTGACCAATCAACCAATCAATCAATCAATTGCTGTGTCAAGTGGTCCATAAACAGTGAAGGAACAAGATCAATACACGTTCAGCGCAAGGTACTAAAAACAGTGCTCGACCTTGGAAGATCTTGAACTTTCTAACAAGGTCTGAAGGAAATGCGTGTCCTGTGTCCTCTCCATGATTACAGTTTTTGTGGATTTGAACCAGTCCTGGTCATTCTGTCCTCTGTCCACTAAAACAAATGAAAGACAAATACCAGTACACTCCCAATGATCAAAGCATTACATGATAAAACAGCATCAGCTATATTTATAAGCAACTTATGCACAATGGGATATTAAATTAGACATGTATAGATCAGTCCTGTTGGACTGATTTATATATGATTATAGTACAAAATTATGAAGAATTTGAACCTAATATGTGAACGTTGTGTAGTCAAAAGAATTGTGCTGTTTCATTATGCAGACTCGAAAACTGATAATATGACCTTAACACCAAAGCGATCAACTGAATCTGGCTGATAATTGACATTGGTCTCTAAACAGCAGGATTGTTATTATCATTAACTAAACTTCTATAGTGCCATTTCAGTAATGCACTTATCATCAGTCGATGGCTGCTCCTGATTTGAATCATAATTCCCCACCGTCAAATCCAATAAGTCAGTCAAATATTTCTAAGGAGAAGCTTACTAAACCAACCACTTAAAACCCAGTTATCATCATTATGATTATAGTTGTTGCTGTTGTAGTTATAATTGTAGTCATCATCATCATAACGGTCGTTGTCACTAGCATAATAATCCTCATTTCCTCTGAATCCTCATTTCCTATAATTCATGTATTATCTCCTCAAGTCTTCAGGTCTAAGCTTAGATCCTTCCTTTTTCTGAAATCATTTCCTCCATAGCTGTGACAACCTAGCCTCATTGCCCCTCGGATATTGACTATTGCCTGGCCGATCTTTCACCTATCCCATAGCTATTTTAAGAAAGGCTGGGCGCCTAAGAATAAGCAGCTACTGTTGTGCTGCTTACCAAAGCGCTATATAAATCCACGAGAATTTATCTGCGTAATATTTTATTACGCAGCGCTGTTTATGTGTGTACAAGCACTGAATGATCCTTGATATAAGTGCCTTACGGATTGCGTTGACGAGGCGGTCTGTTCTGGCGTTTGGCTGCTTTGATTCTACTTCGGCACAAGAGAAACAAACGCAGGAAAAGAGAAGAGATAGAAGATGAAACAACAGTCTACCATAGTCGCCCACAACAACCACCGCCATCTTCTTAATATGCCGCCTTGGGCTCAGAACGTAAAGTCCCGTAAACACTAAACATATTGCACCACTGTTTTGACAATTGACATCATTATAGACAGACAGACGGATGGATGAAAAGATGGATGGATTGATCAGAGATGTAGCAAGTACACAATGCTTCAAGTACAAGTACAAGTACCTGGCCTCCGAGTACAAGTACGAGTACAAGTACTTGCATTCCAAAAACTCCGAGTACAAGTACAAGTACCTGGCCTCCGAGTACAAGTACAAGTACTTGCATTCCAAAAACTCCGAGTACAAGTACAAGTACAAGTACCTGGCCTCCGAGTACAAGTACAAGTACTAAAAATTTGTACTCCAGGTACAACTCGAGTACAAGTACCAAGTACTACATCTCTGGGATAGATAGATGGATGGATGGATGTGCCTAGGTAGTAAATAATAAAGACCTTCGTCGTGTGACCATTGACATTTTTGAGTCATAAATTCATAAGACATGTCATAAGGTTTTAAAATTTCCATAACGACTTTCTGTACAGTACAGGAGTGGTTGTGAATCGGCTGCGCTTTATTTTTTTATTTTTTTGAAAGCACAGAGGTTAGAGGCCTTAGCGGTTCATATGACTTCTCTTTTACTTTCTGTGCGAAGGCGCTAACAAAACGCTACTCACATGACTGAACAAGTGACTCGAGCACCATCCCTCGCTGCTCCTAGATTTCTAGAAGCTCTTTTGTACCTGAATCATGTAGCAATCACCGTTAAATATTAAGTTTTTTGAGACTGTAGCGACAGTTTACAAATCGAATCTAAATGACAAATCTAGTTATAATTGTTAAATATAATTTTTACTCCAGTTTGTCCTCTCGGACTTTGTAAAATTTATTTATTTTTCAAAATTTTAAGCCTTTGTTCCTTTAAAAACCATCTTGCTACTTCAGCCGCTTGAAAACGACTAGTGGATTCAAAAATTCCAGCGGCAGACCTTGCATCTTCGCTAAACACTTATAAGCACTGCCGCACTTCTGGTTGCAAGAAAAGTAACAACTAGAAAAATGTTCGTTGCCACCGTTGCACTCGTTTGTCTCGTCTTTGCCGCCTTCGTAGGGGCTGACGGTCCCTACAGTCCCACCTGGAAGTCGCTGGACACCCGGCCTACCCCTGCATGGTTCGACGAGGCGAAATTCGGCATCTTCATC
Source organism: Metaphire vulgaris (assembly GCA_018105865.1). NCBI lineage: Eukaryota > Metazoa > Annelida > Clitellata > Crassiclitellata > Megascolecidae > Metaphire > Metaphire vulgaris. The sequence continues at coordinate 7,835,730 of CM030870.1, read as the reverse complement.
CACTGGGGCGTGTTCTCGGCCCCTGCCTATGGGCGCAGAACGGAGTCGGCGTTCCTCTGGAGGTACTGGCACGAAGGGGACCGGGACACCCTCGACTACCTGAAACGCAACTACCCGCCGGGATTCACCTACGCCGACTTCGGACCGATGTTCAGGGCGGAATTCTACGACCCTGACCAGTGGGCGGATATATTCAAGGCATCCGGAGCGAAGTAGGTGGTACTTGATGGGCACTACTTAATGATACTCAATTACCAGACCGTAGCGGTACTGCTAGATCGTAGTGATACAGAGGTCACTTTGTTTGTTGCAGCGCCCCATAAATTCTTAGCCATACGGGTGTACTAACTGTACTTAGTACCAGATAGACCGTAGCGGTACTGCTAAAAGTTAATTGAAATTATACTTCGAAGCATAGTTTGCGGCACTTAATGATTTTGGGGTACTTCATGATACCAGACGTCCTTGTTTGTGTTATTGAACTGACTGTGCTGGTGCAGTGTCTCATTACCCGGTAGCTTAGTCGCCCATTACCCGGTATCTTAGCCAGTACTTTGTTTTGGTATGGAATAGTGACAATAGTCAGTACTTTGATTGGTATGGAATCTGTGACGTCTTGTTTTTCCCAGGTACATAGTCTTGACAAGCAAGCATCATGAAGGGTTCACTAACTGGCCCTCAGAAGTGTCCTGGAATTGGAATGCAATGGATATTGGACCAAAACGAGACATACTTGGTAATTTGTTTGTTGCTATCATTGCCTATCAAGCATAAAATGTTTTTCCATTTTATCCTGCTGATTGTGTGTGTGTGCCATGTTGTGTACCTGTGCTTTTTATTTGAATTGATTTCTGTATGTGGTGCATCAACATTCATTATTTATCTTTTGTTATTTATTTTGAGAGAGAGAGAGAGAGAGAGAGAGAGAGAGAGAGAGAGAGAGAGAGAGAGAGAGAGAGAGAGAGAGAGGAGAGAGAGAGGGGGGAGAGGGAGGGAGGGAGAGGTGGAGGGAGGGAGGGAAGGAGGGAGGGGGAGAATGAGAATGGACAATGGCCTAAGTAAATTAGAAACTACATAGGATGTTTTTAAATATTTATTTTTTATTTTATGTTTTTTGTTTTTTATTTTATGACTATGTCTGTTATATGGGCTTTGCTATAAGGAGTTGCTTGCGCAACAAACATGTGAATTAAAATTCAGAGTAAAATTGACTAATAAGTTTTGTGCATTCTCCCAGGTGATCTGGCTACGTCAATTCGTACTAGGACTGATTTAAGATTTGGCTTGTATCATTCCCTGTTGGAATTTTATAATCCACTGTATTTGGCCGACAAGAAGAACGGTTTCAAAACACAGACATTTGTTGAGGTATTTCGCTCAATCAATCACTGAGCTTCTATGGTGCCACTTTATTAATGTGCCTTACAAAGACTGATGTTTATTTTGAAGTAAGGTACTAATGTTCAAGAAAAAAAATCACCTGAGGTAGCTCATAGGCCACCAAGATCCATTGCTACCAGACGAAACTGTATCACGTCCGATATTTCTAAATTGTCTTAAAACCTATGTTTTTGAACAAACAGCCGAGGTGCATTAGATTTAATCGCACCTTTGAATGTTGAAATGAAATGAAATGCATGGAACAGTTTGGACAAAAAGCAGTAACAGTTCAAGCAATAAATGGATTCAAAAGTTATAAAAAAACTGGGTTATTAAATGTTGAGAGTAATTATAGTGGTTTTCACACACCTCCTGGGGCACTTGAAATATTATTATTATTATTATTATTATTATTATTATGTGTTTTAATTAAGAGAAAAACCATGCCAGAATTGTATGAAATCGTCAACGCATACAAGCCCGATGTTCTGTGGTCCGATGGAGAGTGGGAGGCACCCGATAGTTACTGGAATAGCACACATTTTCTCGCCTGGCTCTTTAACGAAAGGTCGGACATTATTACATTCGTTCTGCTAATGGTTTGACTAAGTTATGTGCCTCATGGGTTATTTTAATGTGTATCTGAAATCTTAGTGTGGTCTTTGCATTCGACAACGTGACTGAGCAGTCGGAGGTTTTCAGTTACGTGACAAATAATTTAAAACTAATCTGCTTTCACAAATGGACGGCGATAAATTGCAAGTCTTGGAAAGGGAAGGGGATAGATAAGGGAAAGATAGAGGGGAAAGGGTTTACTTTTACACATGGACAGTGAATTGCAAGTCTTAATTTTTCATCTTGAAGACCTTAAATTTAATTTCAATGGATAACCAGATATATAACCCGATGCTTTGGAACGAGTTACCAGATGTCGTGACCAAGGTAGCCTCAGCTGAATCCTTCCGCAAAAACCTTAAAACATATTTATTTGATAGGGTTTGATTCGACTTGTTAAGCGCTCTTGTCTTGGACTTTAGTCTTGTCTATTGCGCTGAAGAAATTGTCTGGTAATAATAATAATAATAATAATAATAATAATAATAATATAAGTATTAATTATTTAGTTTATACAAAGTATCTTTTAGATGATTTTTATTTCTTGTTGGTATGGCATTCCAGTGTAATGGCTGACATGCAATCATTGAGTTGGTAGCGTTCAAGACTTCTTGTCTCTATTTGTTACGAGTTGTGTTTGTGTTTTAAATGCTGAGTAATTTGTGTATTGTTTACATTTTCTGTGTTGCTGCTATAGTCCTATAAAAGATTATGTTGCTACAAATGACCGTTGGGGACAAGGAATTCCTTGTCATCACGGAGGATACTACACTTGTCAAGACAAGTACAATCCAAGTAAGTGATAGTTATAGGTAGAGATACTTATAGCACTATATAGGACATTAGTATGGCCTCATCTAGAATACTGTGTTCAGGCACATAGTCCATTTTTGTAAAAAGATATAGGGCTATCCAGTGTTTACCAACAAAGTCCGGTTGCTCCGCCCACTGGTGGGCAGAAACCATAGAAACCAATGTCGTCTATTAATAGACACCAATGGCAGAAGCAGATTTCTTGCTGGTGGGCATAGATCAGTGACCATAGAGCTTGTTCTGGATACTCCTATAGAGCTTTTAGAGAATGCACATAGATGAGCAACAAAGATGGTCAATGGATGCCATAATTTAAGCTATTGGAAAAGACTTCAATGTTGTGGATTGACAACATTAGAAAAGAAAATGAGAAAGAGGGGATTTGATTGAAACATACAAAATAATGACTGGGAAGGTAGATGTGCCATACGATCTATTCTTTAAATTAGCACACTATAGCAGCACAAGAGGCCACAAATACAAAATTTTCAAGTAGAGGTTCAGACCAAGAACGAACAATATGTTTAGTGCAAGGGCTGTGGACAAATGGAACAGTTTGGTACGAGTTGGCAGTGACGGTCTTGGCTGGAGGTGGAACAATTGACTGCAATTGCAACAATTGCCATAATTGTGTAGAAACTGTAGGGGGTTAATTGTATGATTCTGAATTTTGTGCTCTGGGGTTTCGTTTATTTTATAGAGGTTCTGCAGAAGCATAAATGGGAGAACTGCCTAACGATAGACAAATATTCTTGGGGATACAGACGCACTATTGCAGCGAATGATTTCATATCCATGGACGAATTAACTCAGATACTGGCAGAGACTATTAGGTAACTTCAACACTGTTGCTGTGTTCTTTGAACACCAGTACATAAATTATGCATCATGATATGTTATCCGTTGTGGATTTGCTAACTACCGTGTGTTTGATTCTATGGATGAGTTGCAGCCCGGGACTGCCTCTGAGCAGTAATATAAAAGGTGCTATACAAGTCCTTTATTGCATTACATTAAATTAGAGTGAGCTTATCTATGTTTTTCTTTGTTTGGTGATATGGCACTCAGTCTTAGGTTTTAAAGATGTAGAATATATAAACATGGGTGCCACAGAAATTTTTCCAGCAGGGGGCAAAACACAATGGCCACAGTTAATATTTTAGCAAGATTTTAAAATATCACTGTGAAAATATTGGTATTTGCATTTTCCTGGGGGGCAAGTGCCCCTCTTGCCCTAATGTGCGGGCACCCATGTATATAAATGAATTTTTTTATTACATTATGACCAAGGTGGTTGCTTTAATTTTCAAAAGTTCATGACCCTACTCTTGTGGTTGACCTATTGATGAGGTGAGCCATCCTCCAGGTCACCACTAGAAATTGAAGATTTATACCTTGGAAATTCGAAGATTGTCACATTGTCTTCCTGTTGTACAGTATTTTGTAGTGTACGTAGTATGTAGTGTAAGTTTTTTCATGTGCTTTCTGCGTTATGACTATTGCAGTTGCGGTGGCAACATGCTGTTGAATGTCGGCCCAACGGGGGATGGCCGGATCGATCCGATGTTTGAGGAACGACTTAGACAGATGGGGGACTGGTTGAAGGTTAATGGTGAGGGGGTGTATGCTTCAAAGCCTTGGGTTCACCAGAACGACACCTTGACGCCAGGTGTTTGGTAAGTAGCACTGTCTTGTCTTGAATATGTTTCAAATATTAACTCCTATGGTTTATTAGTGACTGATGGTGTGTGTGAAATTTTAACAATGTTTTTACATTGTATAGCAATTGTGTACTTTTTCTTCAACAATATTTTTACATTGTATAGCAATTGTATACATTTTTTACAATATTTTTTACATTGTGTAGCAATTATGTACTTTGCAAACAATATTTTTTACATTGCATAGCACTGGAGGCTGACAAAAACTTATTCAACTTCAGGTCCTTAAAAAGGTCATAGGTGAAATTTTATATTGTGCTTAATCAAGTTCAAAAAACATGTCCAGGCATGCGGGCAATGGGAGGGTGTCAGCTTTCTCATTAAAATTTTACAGAATTTATAATTTTTGCATTCTATAGGTGTTGTGGACTATCCACGGGTGCGGGTAATAGGTGTGAAAATACGGTAATGCAATAGAACATCTGTATAGTGCTTCTTTTGAAAAATAACTCAGAGGCACTTTACTGCATATTGATAAAGAGACGAGTTTTCAGTCGCTACATAAATTACGCGGTAAAATCAGAAATGCCTATAACCCCGTTTGAATGGTGTACTGAACCTGAACCAGAGAAATACCCCATTTGCCTTAATTAATTAGATGTTGGTTTAATTAAGACCTAAAATGCTTGATTAAGCACAATATAAAATGTGCTGACATTGCCTATTATTTGTTCTTTCAACAAAGGTACACAAGCAAGATTTCAGCATCGGGAACAGTCGTCTATGCCTTTGTGCTGGACTGGCCAAAAGGCGGAACACTGACTCTCGGATCGGTCGATCCAGTATCCGGAACCACGGTGAACCTGCTTGGATATGGAGCGAGCATTCCATGGCAGAAGAGAGCTGTAGGCGGAATGGACATCCAAGTACCCACGCTGTCGGACAATCAAATGCCTTGCCGCTGGGCTTGGGTGTTCAGGGTGTCTGGCCTTGGACGCTGAGCAAGACGGGAAACGCCAGAAATCGGGGAGGATTCAATCCTGGAATCGGTTTCGTCCAATTGTCCACATTCCATTTGTTGATGTTATTGTTGCCTTGCTATCTGTTTGTTTGTAATCATTCTTGATTCCATTGACTTTTTTGCAAAATTTGAACAGAGGGGTTTTTATCTGATGTTATAGAGTTTTCATTCTATTAGGGGGACACTAGATATGATATTCTGAGTATGTCAATCTGTTGACAAACTGTTGACTTTTTCTGCTCAATTTGAACAGAGTTTTAATATGATGTTATAGGGTTTTCATTCTGTTAGGGGGACGCTAGATATGATATTCTGAATATGTTGATTTGTTGTTAAACTATCGTGTTACTGAATATGTTAAAGTTCACAATTTACTAATGAAGCGCCATTTGATTATAATTTTGCCACTATTGATGGGCTAGCACTATTTTGATATTTTAATTGTTACCTTTAACTTTTACCTGGAACAAAGTGAATGATTTCATTTACGTCTGTATTGATAATTTGTATTTGCAAGTTCTTTCGTGTGTTGATTTTAATTTTAGAAGTATTTGGTAGTTTTGTTTGATAAGGTTTTATTGAGTTGGTATTTTAATAATTTCAACAGATTTCTGCATTGGTTTGCAGAGGCTTATAATCATATGGTAAATAAATACAAGTATTGGTTGACTTCATTGAATCCTTAATTTGAGTGTTTATTAAAAAATAAAATTGGCAAAAAGAAAATAGACCACACAATAGTCAATTTTCCAGAGGCAAAGGCAGTTTATATATATAAATATATATATATATATATATTTATTTATTTATTTATTCCTTACAGCCAGATGCAGCAAGGGTAGAAAAATTAGGGTTTACTCGTTGAACCTCTTAAGTTAGAAGTTGCCTCGTTTGTAGTGAAAAGGTGAGGATGGGTTTTTGCCTCTAAATTGATAAGCAATTACAAGGTAATGCTAACAAGAAAACTTTGGAGTCATACAATGGAAATAGCAGTGACTGTAACCCACAGCATTTCTCTACTAAATATGATAGTAAAAATCGAATATGCAATTTTTCTCAGTGTAATTGATATCGACTTTGGAAAGACCTGGTCCGTTGGTATGGATTTTGAGTATGCCTTTTGAGTATTTGGAATGTAATATGATAACTTATTTTTATAGCAAATGAGTAACTTAATTTTATAGCAAATTAGTGACCTTTATTAATTTTCTACAAATTGACCTTTCATTCAGACCTTTTTCTCATCTGCAATCTCGTCCTGTGACAGTTCTATGTATTTTTAAATATAATTGTGTACGGCTTCTTTGTCAGGACCTTCTTGATTGACCAACTACAAGCTTCACTGTTCTTAGCCGCTAACATATAAGAAAACCTTGAAACCGCACTACGCGAACAATTTTAACTTCCATCGCCCTCGGTGGCTCTCTTGGTAGAGCCTAAGCTCTGAAATCGGGAGTCGTTACATATGTCCGGACAGTCAGATATTTGATTTTTCGGGCCGTCACGAGACACGAGATTTTACTTACTTACTTGCGTAATGCAGCTCATCCGGGGCCTTGGATGAATACAATTTGTGAAGAGGAGAAGAAGAAGTAGATGACGAAAAGCGTTCTTTGATTTTTCTCTCAAATGCTTTTATTTCTTTCGTCGACCGACCGATCGGCAACGACCGACTGAATCCCGACTCGAACCGGGGACGTTCAAACTGTCGACGATGCAGAATGCCGATCGCGAAGTCGTGAAACCGACGACGGCCTCGGCTGCGCTGAACAATAGCCACAGGGCGACGGCGGCTAAGAACGCCAGCATGGGCTTAGGGGTGTCATCCAGCGGAGGAGGCGATATTGGGTCGAGCTCCGAGTCGTCCGACCCGCGGGTCGGTCGCTTTCAGCGCCGGAATCTCGGCGACGATCGTTCGGACGGCGAGGCCGAAAGGAATGACGCTCTGTGGAAGGTGATGTCCCCCCTTTGTGCTGTGATGTTTTTTTAAAAAAAATAAAAATTGGATCATTTATGGTCGTGCCAAACGGTTTAAGCGTCGTACATTGAGTGTGTCTGTGGTTAGACGTTGAAATAGAAACACGGAAGTCAGCTTATGGGCCAGACGAATGGTTACAGTATCCTGCGCATACTGCGTGTGTACTTGACCTTGTTTCTGGTTAAACTTTTGTCGTGGTCTGTTTTTAGTTAATCACACTGTTTCTGATATTTGAGTCAGTTTGCGGTGTAATTTTGTAAGTGATCGAAGATGCATTTTGATTTTTTATGGTGTCGCTGATCTTCGTTCTAGTCACTGGCATTTAAGAATTTGTGAACGGTCTTTTCGAGAAACACTGTTTTTGTGTTTGGATTAATTTAACTGGTATGCCTACGAGTATCTTTTGTGTGGCTGTGCTTCTACAATATATATGTGAATATTTAGTATGTCCGCTTTACACTTGTTGCAATCTTATGCTACTGTATCTTCTGAATGGACACATTTTGTGCCTATTGTTGCTTTTACCTATTATTTTGTTTATTTATTGTCAATTATTTCATGAAGTTTAAGTGGTTATAGTAAAAATGTTATGCTGTGAGTGTGATGTATCATTGTTGCATCAGCACATTTGGAATTTATATCATACTCACTTTTCTAACAATACTTATTTCTTGTAAGGTAAAGTAAAGTTCATCCGTAGGCTCTGTGCCCGTAGGTGCTGGTGCTGATCTCCGGTTTCTCTTATTTCTTATGGAAACTGTAAATGTTTTAAGGAAAAAGATTAACAGTGTTAGTGTAGTTAGATGTGATGCAATACAGAATGAAAGAATGGGGGCAAAGAATGATGCAGTAATTTATAAGACACGTATAAGTGAATATGCATGTATATTTGTGTTATTAATTTGATTTTTGTTTATTTTATATTATTTATTTTGGTGACTTGGTGGTTCAATATTTTGCCGAGTACTGGCTTCACCCACAGGTGTTGATTATGCTTTAGTTCAACTGTTGGAGTGCGGATTATTATAGATATTTGAGTTTTTGGCTTCTGACCTGTCTACCAGCTCAAGTTGGATGTTGATATGGCCTACTTAGTTCTTTAGTCTGGTTTTCAATGGGTTATTATCAAAGCACTATATAAAATGAGAATTCATATTTACTTTTTGCCATCATGCTAATCGACAAGCTACAATGATTTAATTTCATTAGTACCATATGTTACAGGTGTTTGCCTCTGCATTTATTTCTGATTTACAGCTTGATGTGGATAGTCTTACAACCTAGGATTGTAAGATTGAAACATGTTCATTTAGCAATTCAGCTGGGCATATTCTTGTTGTTTTTTTATACAACGACAGGAAAGTATGTTATTGATCAATGCCTTCATTAACCCCTAAACCGGCCATTTATTTGTAACTCAATGTAAAATGGACGAGTATACTTGTCATGGACGGTTAAGGGGTTAATTGACACCAGCAACATATGGTGGCAGTGGAACTCTTGTGGTGTGACGATGTTTTACAGAGTTATGAGGACATCTTGATTATTAGTTGAGCGTATGAAAATGTTACCTTTTGAGTTAGATATGTCATCGAGAATAACACTTTTGCCTTTTGCAGGAATTTATTTGAATCCTTTGGCGTTTTGGCAGTTTAAAGGATTAATGTGCTTTGTTTTTGCAGTTTGAGCATGCTACTAAGATGGCATTTGTCGAAAAAAATCTTACTCGTAAGGCGAAAGGCGGTGAGTACATTATTCAACCATTGAAACAAGTGTTTTATACAGGCCTGATAGGGGAACATTTCTCTCACCCCCTAAAACCCACCAAAATCCCCCAAAATCCCAGCACTGACATAAATTTTTGTATTGAACTGTATCTCTTCCTCTCCAGCCAACTCAATTTGACCCCCTCCCCACCTCAAGACCTGGAGTCTGGATAAAACACTGGTTGAAACAAGATGGATTTATCATATCCATGGATAGATTTATCAAATCCATGTATCCTTATAGAACTACTTGTATACAACTTTTTGACTTGGAAAGTGTTTTTTATATCTGTGCTTTTAAAGACTTTGAATGAACTTTCTGAAGCTTAGGTAATTATTTAATGTTCTTGGTGTTGTGTTGCTGTTTTATATTATTATTATTATTATTATTATTATTATTATTATTATTATTATTATTATTATTATACAATGAAACCGAGTTAATACAGACTTGTTTAATATGGACCTTCAGTTTCCAAAAAACTAATTTGTTTGGCCGAGCTGACTCTTCTGGCTAAGAAAACATGGACGTTTGATTAACACTGACAATTTTCATCCCTCAAATTTTGTGGCATTTGTGAGCCATAACTTATGGAATTGATTGTAATATTGCAACACTGAACATGTATGGGCTATTTTACTTATAAAATTAAATGATGTTTTGGAGGAAAACTATTCATTTTGTGTTGAAATTGGTCAGGTACTATTACCGTCCTGGAGGACAGGGCAGTGTTGAAATGGCTTATTATGTCTTATATAGATAATTCTGTAGTATATGTATGCACTATAACGGTGCATTTTTATTCTACCCGTATGTTTTAAAAAAAATTTTGTATTAATGCACCAGGTCGATTGAAATTGAACCTATCTCGACGAGGTTCTTCGCCTCAGATCGATGACGAAGATGATGCATTCCAAAGCAAGTCGTCAGAATTGACACGAATGATTTCTGACGATGAGGAATACGACAACGATCAGAATGACGATGATCGGATAAACGAGTAAGACTTCGTCGCAGTGTAGACGTGCTCAAATTGAAACTTTCCACCTCGTTTGTGCTCATGGTTTGTAGTTTAAACCAGACTGGAAAATATGGTAAAAAAGAGTAAGGTCATTCCCGAGCTCTCAGGGCTAACTTCAAGGCTCATAGGGCGGCGCTGATCTCCATTTCCAAGCCCTTCATCCACGCGACTGGTGCAAGTTACATGTTTACTCTTTTACTCATGTTTACTGTTTACTCTGCGGATTGACCCGCTACTCAGTTGCCATCTGGCGAAAGAAGGCTGAGTTGACCTTAGGGGCTTCTGCAGGTCTCGAACCCACGACCTTCTGTTCCATCGTCCAGTGTTATTACCACTCCGCTAACTTCCCGCCCCAACAGGAAAATTAGTGGGACAAAGAACAAGAGGAAGACAGAGAATAAAATACACAGGTATAACTAAAGAGAAGGAACAGGAATCAGAGACATTGTTGAACTGACAAGAACAGTGAGAAACACAGCAGAGTGGAAATCCATGTTGACCTGGCAATACATTCTACTTTAAGAAGTTTTAGTTTGTACATTTTATCTTTGAACATGTTGAAAACATCTTTCCATTTCAAAGTGTCCATGTGCTCCAATTGAGTGTCATTTCATATTCTAATGCATCCATATTCTAATCAAAGGGTGCTATATAATTTTTTAGTTACAATACATTTACCTTGATCTTCATATCCAGGTTAACCTGATCATTAAATGCTACCACGTCTTTCATAGAATTTTCCAGATGATTGGTACATTTTTTCTTGGCATCAGTCTATGTTGTTTCTGTGGGCACATACCCACCGGCAGTCCATGTATAAAATTGAAAAGCTTGTGTTGCATAATTTCCTTTTGTGACACAATTTTATTGTCAATTATTTGTGTGTACCTGTGATTGTATGTGTGATTGTGTGTGTGTTTGGGTTTGTGTGTGTTTGGGTATGGAGTTTCAGAGCAGATGTAGAAGATTTTTGCAGAACTCTGACATCTGATTTGCATTACTGGAAACATATTTTTGGTGTAAAGTCCATTTGCGGTGGAGGGCATACGAAACTGCTGCCTGTGTTCTTTTTGTAGTACCATCCTTCTAGCCAAGGCTGGAGACCTAGATGCCGTCCATCTGATGCTGAAGAAGAGCGGCGTTTCCAGTGGAACCAGTGAGGGTGACAGCTATTTGTGTCTAGCTGCTGCGGCCGGATCCCTTGATCTCTGTCAGGTATGGTTCCGGTACAGTGAAACCCACGTAATTGCATAGGTGCCGTGCAAGCCTTGCTCGTGCGATTAACCGGGCTATGCGAATAGCCGGGACGTCTGATTATCAATTAATTGTACGCACAAAACACTGGTTCGGGTTTTTATGTTGTTATGCGATTATGCGGGTTATGCAATTAAGCAGTATGCGATCAAGTGGGACCCACTGTATTGGGATTTCCATTTCGTGTGGATAGTGGAAGAACGTGGCGCACCTACTCACTTATCGTTGGCTGTGATGAGCAAATGACTTGCCTGGAGAAGCTAATAAGAGCATCATAGTGTGTTGCAACAGGGAATGTTGCACCAGTTTTGCACCACCTCCTTGTTCCTGAAGCGAGGTTTTTAATCAGTTGGCCCTATCCTTTGGAATGCTCTTGATGCTGGTATGCGTGGCTTAGCAACTCCTAATTCTATGGCCATCTTTTTGAAACGACTTAAAACTTATCTCTTTGTCAATATACAGTAATTTGCTGTGGGAGTGCTTCTGAGTGATTCTTCAGAAGAGGCGCTATACAAATACTTTGTTACATTACATTGCATTACACCTGGTGAATGTGAATGATGGTATTAGTGAAGCAGAGATGAGAACGTTTTAAGTGGCCAGAAGTTTGTGCCACCCAAAGCCAGACACAGGCTGGTGCTGGCTTCGGGTTTGCCACGAGTTAGGTTAGGTTAGGTTAAAAAGTCAATTTATATAGCGCAAAAACATGAACAGAAAGTCAAAGGCTAGAGTGCTTTACACTAATACGATGTCTCGAAGAAATAAGTTTTAAGTTTTAAGACGAGTATGTTGACAAACAGTGTGTTGGCAAACAGTGCAGAAATGTTTTCAAATGAAGATAATGCTTAATTTAATGTTGATAAATTATTAGCATTAGTTTCACCATTATCAAAGGGTTCCTTTTTTTCTGGACACAGTGTATATCCTTTCTTGACTTGCGTAAAATTTCTTTTGTTGCAGTACACAGAACCTGTTTATAAGCTTTTCGAATCGTGTTTTATTTTTGTCTTTCTGTAGGTTTTATTGTCATACGGTGCGAATGTTGACGACAGAGGACGCAAAGGAGACTGTACGCCTCTCATGGAAGCAGCTAGCGTTGGAGACAGACGAGTGGTTCAGTTGCTGTGTGAAAAGGGCGCCGACGTCAATGCGAAATCATTGACAGGTAGCCATGTTTTGGACTGAATTGTAATTTTGGTCATGGTTTTTAGCCGCTTGTATAAACTGCAAGACAGGTTTGATTTCTTTATGTAAGTAAAAATGTCTCAACTCGCAATTCTGTAGTTGACCCCTTAACTGGGTGCCTCGAGCAACGCTCGTCCATTTTATGTTGAGTTACAAATAGTTGCCCAGTTAAGGGGTTAAAGGTAAGAAAGCAGAAGGCAAGAATAGCATTATTCTGTCTGTCTGTTGTTGTTTTTTTGTTTGAAAATTTTCTGTTTCAATTTTGCTTTATTATTATTATTATTATTATTGTTATTTATGATTTTAAATTTGTGCTCGTTTTTTTAAAAAATCCGTTTCTAAGGCGGTAACACGCCGCTGCACTTTGCGGCGTGCAACGGAAACAACGACGTGATTCAGGTCCTCGTTAAGTACGGTGCCAGCGCAGAGGAGCACAACGAAAACGGCCACACTCCGCTCATGGACGCCGCCAACACGGGACACATCAGCACGGTTCGGCTGCTGCTGGACGCCGGGGCCGACATCAACGCGCATTCCAATGAATTCAAAGAAACCGCCTTGACATTGGCAGCCTATAAAGGTAGATTGAATGTGATCTGATGGTACCAACTTCTTTCCACCATTGCTGGATCGGTAATTGAGGCACTTAGTAGTCCCCTTGTTGTTTATGGGTTCACTTGATGAGTTTATGCCTTTAGAATTCTCACTTGTGTCAAATGATACCTTTTGAGAATGTTTAGGATTCGAGTAAAGTCAAGTTTAACCCTTTTACCGTTGATTTATTTGTAACGTAATGTAAAATGAATGAATATTCTCGGGGCAAACGGGAAGGGGTTAATAGTCCAGGTGTTATTGAATAGCATTACCGGTACTCTGTCTGTCTCTCTCTGTCTCTGTCTGTCTGTCTGTCTGTCTGTCTGTCTCTCTCTGTCTCTGTCTCTGTCTGTCTGTCTGTCTCTCTCTCTCTCTCTCTGTGCCTGTCTGTCTCTCTCAACTGTATTGCCCAAGGACTTGGCAGCCAATGTATATCTTTTCAGAAATGTCTTTTTAGTATGGCATTTTGCTAGGGGTTAAAAAGTGCAAACAGGTGTTTTTGTAAGCCCTGTCTAGATTTGCACCCAGGTCAGCTGGTTCATATTTCCTCGACTGGGGGCTGATTTATCTGACAATATCCAAACAAGCGTGTAAAACCCCGAAATTTTTAAGCAGACCCTGTTTATCCGTGTAAAAGGAACAAGAACATTCCGCAATGACTGCTTTTCAAATTTAGACTTGGGCAGTAGTGAATTGAGCTACAAAATCGTAGCTTAGTTCTCTTTGCCAACTGGGCATTTACGCCTTGGTATTGATTCCTGTTGTAGGGCATGTTGAGATGGTTGATTTTCTACTGAGACGCGGCGCCGACGTGGAGCACAAGACCGACGAAATGCACACGGCGCTGATGGAGGCAGCCATGGACGGGCACGTCAGCGTCGCAAAGCGTCTTATCGAGTCGGGAGCAAAGGTCATGCCCTTTCCTTCTTCTGTCTGCATGCTTAAGCAGTTGCCACTGGCCGAGAGTTTAATTGACTGGAAATCGGAGTTGTTCTTGCTGTAACGATTTTATTTTGTACAGTTTTTTTACCTCATTATATGATATTTGGGCGGTTAATTTTCAGGCCCATAAGAGTGCCTGTAAACTTCGGAAATTTAGCGTCCCATCTGATAAGCGATTTGTGGTTTTAGTATTGATTTGTTAAAGTAACTTTTATTGAACTTGCAGCATTCGTGGCTGATCATGTGATGTACGTTATTAACGCAGTTACGAGTGTGGCCGATTGAGTGGTCATGTTGCCTATTTGAGCAATTACCAGTCACGTGTTGATACTAGTTTTTATTGAGCGGTGTGCGAACAGATGTTTTGCCTGTGCGAAAAAAGGTTTTTATGATTTTAAAATTCTCTCGAGCAGATAAACATGCCGGAAGACAGCTTTGAATCTCCCCTTACTTTGGCCGCATCCGGTGGCCACACAGAGCTCGCAAAGCTACTGCTGAGCAGCGGGGCCAACATCGACGAGGCCAACGACGAGGGTTACACCCCGCTGATGGAGGCAGTGCGTGAAGGCCATCTGCCCTTGGTGCAGTTTCTTCTTGATGAAGGTGACGTCCGATTTCCGCCTTGACTAAACGTCGATTCTTTTTTGTAGTGTAACTCCATTCCTGTGTGCTTTTCTGCTGTCTGTTTAGTTTGATCCAGCTTCTGAACCTGAATTTTTTTAAACACATTCCTTAAGATTGAACCAGTTGCTTATTTTTGTGATGCAGCATAAGGTAACTGAAGATTTCGGTTTGGGTTTTTGCCTGTTTTGATTTTTGATTGTACTATTGGCATTTGAATGCTTTAGTAGTTTTGGAAGCGTGTGATTTTGTGTCATGCAATAAAGGATAACATAGATTTTCATATTTGTTGTCTGGAATTGATGCTAAAGCATCTGAACTTGTATATACGCTCTATTTAACTGTTGTGCTTGAAAGTACTTACTTACTTACTTACTGCAGTGTATCTCACTGTCTATCTGATGACAAGCATAGCACAGTGAAAGCATTGTAACTGCCTCGTTCTATTTTCATTTTGCTCATATGACAATTATAGACATAGATGTTCGAGGTATTTTATTGCGGTATTCTAGTATCGCACTTTCGGTCAGACATTTTTAGCACCTTGCACTTTTTTCAGGTGCAAATCCCAATGCTGAGACTCCGACACATGAAACTCCTTTGGGACTTGCCTGCAAAGCCGGCCACACTGAAATCGCCGTCAATCTCATCAATCGTGGTGCAATCCTGGTGTGTATTCTTAACCCCTTAACTGGGTGCCCCGAGTAACGCTCGTCCATTTTACATTGAGTTACAAATAGTTGCCCAGTTAAGGGGTTAAACGAAAGTTAAAACAATGCCTCATAAACAATTAAACAAAATACTAGTAAATAAACTAATAAACATTAGACTAACCAATTCAAATTGAATTAACTTAATTCTGCTATTACTATTTTGCCTGTCTTATAGCTATTTATTAATATTATTAAGATACCTACTTGTGGGAACATCATTTCCCTCTCGTATCTTTTTTCAACTCACTTTAATTTTTGTAAAACCATATCTCTTGATTATCGATAACTTTGTACCTATTCATCAACAATATCTGTATCAGTTATATTAAATCACTATATAGTGGTTTTAATAGTCAATTTATTTGTGTGTCGCAACATTTACAATGTTGTGTTG
Source organism: Metaphire vulgaris (assembly GCA_018105865.1). Taxonomy (NCBI): domain Eukaryota; kingdom Metazoa; phylum Annelida; class Clitellata; order Crassiclitellata; family Megascolecidae; genus Metaphire; species Metaphire vulgaris. The sequence goes on along the minus strand of CM030870.1, from coordinate 7,819,771 downwards.
TTACTGAGATTAGCGTTGTGATTGTTGACATGGATTTTTCACAATATTAGAAAGTGAAACACCAGATTCACTGAATTTTTAAGCTATGATTAATTGTCATCACTTAAGGAAAAGCCTGTAGCGGAGGGCATCGGTGTCTTCGAAGGTATCTGTTTACATTCGTAGAAAGTAACTTTCCCATTTCAATTGCATACTTCAGCAATCAGTGGCGGCAGCACTACTTGCGCTTTCTTTGACGTTTCTCGAGTCACGGTTGGCATTGAATTTCATTTTCTAGGAACAGGAAGCCGAGGATGGCCATTCTGGACTGATGAAGGCGGCCAAAGCTGGCCATCTCGGTACCGTTCAGTATCTCATCAGCATGGGTCAGTTACTGGGACACGCTTCTGTGGAATTGTTTCAGAAAGAACATTCTTTGCTGTTACTATAGGATTTTATCAACTTTTCTTTGTCAACGTGCGACGTTACAGTGATTGTAGATAGCGATCTGTAGTACAGTGAAACCTGCTTAATTGCATAGGCGCCGTGCAAGCCTTGCTTATGCGATTAACTGGGCTATGCGAATAGCTGGGACGTCTGATAATTAATTGTACGCACAAAACACTGGTTCGGGTTTTTGTGTTGATATGCGATTATGCAGGTTATGCAATTAAGCGGTATGCGATTAAGTGGGATCCACTGTAATACCAATATTGTTGGTACGCTTCTTATTTGAGTTTTAAAATGAGTTTTGATTAAATTTTGCTGCGATGCTTGGTTTGTTAAGTTTTGAAACATGTTTGAAATGTAATGAGAACCAACCGTACGTCTTTTCGATGCAGTAAGCTGTACACTTTTTACTGTTGGATTGAAATATGCAGTTACAGTTGTTGTGGATTTACTAACAGTAATGCTTTTCTAATTCTATATCCAGGCGCCGACATTAACAGACTGAGCCGCAGCAATGACTCGCCACTTTCTCTTGCCTGTACCTTTGGCTGCGTGGATGTTGTGGAATTTCTGCTCAAGAACGGCGCAAATCCAATCCACAGGCTACAGGTGCTGAATTTCTCTGCGCGAAAGTTACTTTTAACGTGAAATTTTTGTCGACGGTCGAGTGGAGACCGTTTCTGCGGATTTTGACTCTGCAAAATTGTTTTTTTTTCAGGAGGGTTCGACGGTGATCATCGAGGCGGCGAAAGGCGGACACACAGAGGTCGTTAACCTTTTGCTGACCTACACAAATTCCATCCAGTATCAGCAGATTATTCCCGACGAACAGGAGCTGAGTCAGTCGTCGCCATCGCAGACGTCATTGGATGATCAGGTAGAGGATCTTCTGGATGTCTTCTATCCGATGCTTGTCTGCCTTTACGATGCTTAACTCCTACCTCTTTCCTGAGAAAAGGAATTTTTCGAAAGCTCTCTACAGACAGATTTTTTTTGGGGGGGAATTTGGGGCTAGCACTTGTGTTGTGCTATGTTGTTATATTGTGCTATTTTCATACGGCCTAATTTCACCGAGTTGCTTACTCATCGACTATAATCCCGGCATATCTTGGGATCTGCGATATACAATTGGAAACTTAAAATAATTTATTGGACATAAATAGGGGCTTTCCTGAGTTATCTTGGGCTCCACCGTTAGAGTGCTCAGTTTCTGCTGCCTGAGTTATCTCGGGGCCCGCCGTAAAGGGGTTAAAGCTAAGCAGCATTGATGGCGCCTACACTTGGCTTCTCAGGATTAGATCTGCTTTAACCCTTTCACCTTGTCAGGCTGTTATTTTGTCTTCATAACATGTTGGTTATACAGTTTGTCGTAGCCAGACGGTTAATCATTAATGAATGTTTACTAGTTTCAGTGTATGTTAATTCTGTGTAGCCTTCTGTCATGCTTCATCACTCGGTAATTGTCGTGCATCAGAGGCTAGTGATATTGACGTAGATTTTCAATTTATGTAGCACTGTGGTAACAGTGCACTGGCTATTAGCCTAAAGTGATGGGCAGACCATGTGATTGCCCAGAAATTGAACTCGGACTGATGGCTCATCTTTGGCAGGACTGATACTGCCGGGTGACTTATTGGAGATGTAGAAGTGTTAGGTATTAGGTGAAATGTGTGTGTGTGTGTGTGCGTGCAGTGAAAAAGTGGTAGAGTTCTTGCCACACAACCGGATAGTAGTGGGTTCAAATCCAACCCTAGCTGCTCTGTAGTGACCTTAGGCAAGCTGTTCACCTCTTACTTCCTACTCCTGCTACTTCTACTACTACTACTACCACCACCACCACCACTACTACTACTACTACAATTGCAGCTACTGCTACTACTACTACTAAAAGTAATAATAATAATACTATGATGATGATAACAACAACGACAACAATGATTATGATGATGATGATAAGGTAAGCAGAGGTTTTGCTTTGATGTGACTACATTTTATTTTATTTTCTTTTCACTTTTCAGACTTCCCGAGTACCGATGCAAGGTCTTGGAAACGTTGTTCCCCCACAGGACCCAACGATATATCAGGACGCCCAGAGAAATTTCTCTCACGTGGAGAAACAGTACGCCGGAGGTGACAGGCGAAATGACGACTGTATGCTGCTGGGTAAGATATGAATTTCTTTACGGTGGGGTAAATTGTATACAGTCAAACTTTGTTATTGTTATTTTCAAAGGACTGCTTGAACAGTGTAGCAAGTTTTTTGGTCAGTGTGTGTGAAAGTTAATGTATAAGAAAGAATACTGGATGATTGGTTTACTTTATTCGTTTAATATCTATCTGATGCATTGAGAAAAATGGCATCACTGTATCAAAAGTCTTCTGTGATGTGTTGATTTGATTTAACCCCTTAACTGGGAACCCCGGATATATCCATCCATTTTACATTGAGTTACATTTAAATACACGGTTAAGGGGTTAATAGATATTTTGAGCTGTTTATGCTTTAAATTGTAACCACGTGCCTTAGTGTGTTGTATTATTTTTGAATTTGAGACGGAGACAAGGTCTGTGGATTCCATTCTGGTCACGGCGGCACGTGCAACGTTACCCTGAAAAACATCTTGCACTCTCCGATCGGGAGCGGCTGCAGTTCCAGCGACGAAGACGACGACGACGATGATGACGACGACGACGGCAACGCAGACGACTACGAAGATGTCGACGGGGACGGGGAAACAGTCAAGCACGACCTCCTACTAAAGACCGTGTCGTCCACGGAGCCGCCTGCCAGATGGAGGTTTGAGGGATTTCCGGACTTGAGCATTGCCGAGCAGATTCCGAGCAAGCAGCTACTGTTCGAAAAGTATCCTGACCTACTAAGGAAGGAGCAGGTGAGTTCGCTTTACGAAATACCTGTTCTGACAGGCTTTGAAACTTCCTGCTGTTTTTATTTCTTCGTACGAGTGCAATACTAAAGTACTGGTAGAAGAATCTCTAGTCAGTTAACCATTTACCCGTTCATATATTTGTAATGCAATGTAAAAAGGACGAGTATTCTCGGGGCAAATTGGAAAAGGGTTAAGAAATGTGATTCTGAGTTGGCAGTGTAATGTAATGTAATGTAATGAATAGTGAAAAATGTTCTCTAGCCTGTCTTTGCTCTTGTCTGTTGAGTTTCTTGGGTATAATTTTGTTTAGAATATCTTATCAAACTTTTTGATGGTGATGAGTCAAAATTTTATCCTTAGGCGTAATAGGCACTTAACGTAACAATTTTGGTGTGCTGCTTTGGCATTCTTAAAGAATTTCAGGCATGTAGCTTAATATTTTATGGTGCCATTTTGAAGAAATATTTTTTTTGATTCTTTGAAAAGAAAGCATATTACAGTAATGCCGGATTGCAGGGCATAAATGCATGAAATTTACAGGGTAAAAGTTTGAAATGCTTACCTGATTTTATTGGTGAAATAGCACTGCATGTGCGATTAGCTTAGTTTGTGTATGTTTGTATAATATTGAATGTCTTTGGTTTGTATTTGTATTCTACTGTATGATGAAAGGGCCCTGCATGCACATAATCCATTTATGATGATTTGGTTTTTGTATTCTCTGAGCAGTTAAGCAGCATTTATTTTACTTTGTTCCCAGATCGAAAATCTCATACATCGTTCAATAAACAAGCAGAAGAACAGAAACCACCAGTTTCCCGATCCGCTGACAACGAACAACGTGCCGCCGGTCAAGACAACGAACGAATTCGACAACGAGTCGTCCGAGAATCAGATACACAACGGCTTTGCGCTGATGTCCGGCGACCAGAAGCCCTGCCCCAAGCAGGCGACCGCCGCCATCTTGGCAGAACAGAAGATCGCGGCGCACGGCCCGCTGTGCGACTGTACTCACAAGAAATTCATGGCCGCGACCGAGAATAATGTCCTGTTGAAGAAGAAGAAGAAGAAGAACCAGCTTCAGGTGTCGTCCGTCGTCCACCCGTGCCACGACGGCGACGACGACGACGACCAGCTCGGCCAGTCGGCCGTTGAAAAGCCGCTTCTGTTCGAAGCGGGGCATGCCACCAATGCCAGGCAGCAGATACAGAACCGTATCTTTGCTAAAGGTAACCAGATGTTTGGTTACGATACAACACCAGGTAACCTTTGTGCACCATGTTCTTTCAATGTTTTTGTTCGTTGCACCAGAATTGCCCCAGTTATGAATGTGTCTTCTCTTTGCTGCTGGCTTTTGTTATCTTCGTACGGCCCTTTGTCGTTAGATGTTAAAACGATTGCCTATAAATTGATTCATCTTGTGTTTGATTAGATATAGTATCATATAATTAGATTAGATATAGTATCTATAATACCCTGTCTTTTCCTGTCTTTTACCATTATCTGTATGTTTGAATACTTATGAGATGTGTACTGATTTCAATTTAATGTGATGTGAAGGGTTTAAGTGGTTACGAGACTTCACTAAGTGGAGTTGTGGTAGGATTTTTGCCATGCAATTGGAATGTAGTGGGTTTGAATCTGACCCTAAGCAGTGCATAGTGACCTTTGGCAACTTGTTCACCTCAGTTGTCACTTCATCATCGTCATCATCGTCATCATCATCATCATCATCATCATCATCATCATCATCATCATCATCATCATCATCAAACTTCTTTAATGTAAGGAAGGAAAGGAAAACATTCATTACGATGGATTTTGGAGGTTGAAGTCTGAATTATTGGTGGTTAAACAAAGTTATAGCAACTTCAAATACTGATTTGCTGTTATGTGATGTCATCTTATCATTGTTATATTTAGCTCAAAGGAAATTGTCGAAACATGATCATTCCATTTTGGAGCAGTTGTCTTGTCAGCAGTCACATGACCCGCCATTTCATCAGCGTGGAGGTGCGGTCATGCGCGGTGATGACAAACCGCTGAGTTCTCAGGAACTGTTGGCTCTTCAGGTATTATTTTGTTGCTCATTTTGTGTTCAAGAGTCTAAGTACGTTTTATGGTGATCTGGACACTATTGCCGGTAGTTTCCGTTGTTGGAAACCTGCTTTGAAAATGGGAAAATTGTCTTCATCTGGTTCAATCCGAGATGTGCAGTTGTGACAAATGAAAGACTGTTTGCAGATGTCTTGAGCAGTAATAGTTACACTTTGTTATGGTTGGCATCATTTTAATTTTTTTGTGGTGATGTTTGTCCTTCTTGTGATGTACAACCAGTTGCTGTAAGATCACCAAAGAATCGGTGACCATCCCGATTTAACTTAACCCTTTTCCAGTTTGCCCCAAGAATACTCTTCCATTTTATATTGCATTACAAATAAATGAATTTTAAAAGAGTTAATCGGCTAAAAGGGTTAATCGGTGGTGTCTAACTTGTCCAGCATAGATCGGTAAGCATGAGCTGGAATGGGGAAAGCGGATCTGGAGAAAACATTGGCAAATGACTTTGAGATCAGTCCAGGAACATACTCCTTGATCCAGTATGGGCATTGTCTTGTTGGATAGCTAATGACAAATAAGATGTTGCCCAGTGTGTTCACCGTGGATTTTTGAAGTAATCTCTGGCAAATATTTTTAGGTGTACCAGAACATGGCCCTTCAGGAACCTCTGTCCTTGGATGTCGGGCCGCAGAAGCAGAATCTGGCCGAAGGCTGCATGGGCCATTTGAGCGGTACTGCCGAAAGCCTGTACAATCAGTACCATCAGATAATCCAGAAATTCCAGGATCCCTATCCGCTGCTTGTGTCCGGCGAAACCATTCCAAACGCGTCGTCTCCGGTTGGCGGCGACGGGGCCCTGAACGACGACGGCACCCCGCGGTTGGGGGGCATCGACAAGGGGGCACAGACGCAGAGCCCATACCCTCCGCACCGATTTCTGCCGCAGAACCAGCTGGTTGAGTCGAATCTGGCCGTCGATGGTCAGGGCAAGGCTTCGGGAAACGGAGTGTACGAATACGCGGAAGTCTCCTCGTCCAGACCGCTGTCGCCGAGCTCTTCGCTGTCCATCGTTCCGGGGTTCAACCCTCTGACAGAGATGGTGGACGTTCAGACCGAGGTGAACCACGAGTCCGCCCTGTCCGTCGCCTGCGCCGGCGGGTTCTACGACCTTGCCAGTCTCCTGCTGGCGAAGGGCGCGAAGATCGAGCTGAAGGACAAGAAGGGGCTGACGCCGCTGCTGCTGGCGGCCAGCGCCGGTTTCCTCAACATAGTCGAGCTGCTGCTCGGCCACGGGGCCGAGATGGAGGCCCAGTCGGACCGCACGAAGGACACCGCCTTGTCTCTCGCGTGCGCGAGCGGCCGGTACGAAGTGGTCGAACTGTTGCTGAAGCGAGGCGCCAACAAGGAGCACAGGAACGTCTCCGACTACACCCCGCTTAGCCAGGCGGCGTCCGGCGGTTACCTGAACGTCATCAGACTCCTGCTCAGCTACAGCGCCGAGATTAACTCGCGGACCGGCAGCAAGCTCGGCATATCGCCGCTGATGCTGGCGGCCATGAACGGCCACACGGAAAGCGTCGTTCTGCTTCTGGACAACGGGAGCGACGTGAACGCGCAGATCGAGACGAACCGCAACACGGCCCTGACGCTCGCCTGCTTCCAGGGGCGCCACGAAGTGGTCGCCGTGCTCGCCGACCGCAAGGCGAACCTCGAGCACCGTGCAAAGACCGGTCTGACCCCTCTGATGGAAGCGGCGACCGGAGGCTACGTGGAGGTTGGGAGAGTGCTGTTGGAGAAAGGGGCCGACGTCGGAGCGGCACCCGTGCCAAGTTCTCGAGATACGCCGCTGACGATTGCGGCCGATAAGGGCCACTATCGATTCGTGGAACTTCTGCTGAAGCACTGTTCTCCCGTTGACGTGAAAAACAAAAAAGGCGCGACTGCCTTGTGGCTGGCCGCAAACGGCGGACATATAGAGGTCGTGCATCTGTTGGTGCGTGCCGGAGCAGACGTCAACAGCCAGGACAATCGCAAAGTGTCCTGTTTGGTGACGGCTTTTCGCAAAGGTCACACGAAGGTCATCAAGCTGCTCGTCAAGCACGTCAGTCAGTACCCAGCGGACCAGGAATGCACGCGGTACATATCCGGCCTGACGGACAACGAGCTGCTGGTGAAGAGCAAGGAATGCTCGGAAATCATAATGAGCGCCAAGGAGCTTCAGGCGGAAGAGGCGGAGAAGAACGCCGACAGCCTGCTCCAGGAACTGCAGCAGGAGAAGTCCCTGGTGGAAAAGAAACGGGCCGCAAAGGAGCGAAAGAGGGAGAAGAAACGCCAGAAAAAGAAAGAGAAGATCTTCAACATGAAGGACTCGCTTAGAGCGCTTGCCGACGACATTGTTTGCAGTGCCAAGGACAGCATCGATAGTCTGGATGCAAAGGACGAATTTTCCGACGAGGCCGACGGAAAGACGGAATCGAATGCATCCACGCCCGAAACAGGCAGTGAACTGAAGAAGGATGGAAAGAAGTGCGCGAAAGTAAGAAAAACAAAGTTGCGGCCGTCTGTCGAGGAAGATTCGGACAATACCGCGGCCGCACCACTGCACTGTCTGAATAGTACACCCTTGGCCCTGTTTAACCCGGTCTCGCAGCCACCCGAGCCGCCCATGAAGGCGAAAATCTTGGTCGTGGCTCCCACGAACCCGATGCATCTGCCGCAACTTCCCGCCACGATCAGTAGCCAGAGTTTTGCCAGTGTCGCAGATCCAAATACACGATCTCGAAAAGAACCGGGCAGATCGACGGCGAGAGGCTTTGCCGTGACGGGCATCGGCGACCTGGACGACTTCACTAATTCGGACGACGTCAAATTGCCGGCGTCTTTGAGCGCTGCAACTCCTCACTCCGTAATCTCGTCGCGTTTGGACCCGAAGGCAGCCCTGGGCAGCTCCGTTACGAAGTCGAGACTGAGCGTTCAGTCGATCTCTGTCGGGGCAGCAAAGAGCGCCAGATCGGGGACGTTGTCGGGCGCCGTCAGGTCTGCCGGTGCCGGCATGCAGAAGAAGGGCCAGAGAAAGGACGAGGGCTGGAAGGACGGGTCGAAGAAGATGCGCAAGATCGACGTTCCTGCCCGCGCGGTCAGTCGTGTGATCGGCCGCGCCGGGTGTAACATCAACGCGATCCGCGAGTATTCACTGGCTCGCATTGATCTTGACAAGTTGAAAACGTCCGACGATGCCGTCGTCACCATCCGCGGTCTTCCCGAGCAGATCAACCAAGCCGCCGAGCTGGTTCTCGGACTTATCCGCGAGTCGGACAAGGACATTGAGCAGCTCATTGCCGCTCTGAAGTCGTCTGCCGTCGGCGGCCAGAACGTGTCGTCCGGTACCTGGAAGAACACCTCGAAAACGACCGGCGGGGGCGTCATGGCGTCCGCTTGGGATTCGAGCACCGTCAACGTATGGGAAAATAGATCCATGAAAGGAGGAAATGTAACTCAGGGTTCTGCGACCGGCACGACTGCCCTTGCGGTCGACGGTAAATCGTCGAGCGTCTGGACTCGTCCGAGCAAGGAACAGGGTTCCTTGTCCGACGTCTGCGCTTCGAACGTCTGGGACAACAGCATGGCAGACGGTATTGTGCTCGGAGTGGCGGCCGTCGGGACAAAGCCGCCCGTCGGTGGCGGATCCGTTGGCTACGGCAAGTTTGTTTCGCAGCTCGGCAAGCAAGATGTCCAGGACCAACAGAGGCCGGCCACGTCTGAAGATTATTTGAAGCCGCAGCCGATACGGTCGTTTCCAATCGGGGCCTGGACTCCGGTGAGAGGCGGACACTCGGGAGGCGCGACTATGGTAGCGCCGGAAAGAGTCATTCCGTTTTTGTCGCAGCAGAATCCGAACCTGGACGCGACTTCGGTGACGCCTGGCGATGCCGTGACGTGCGCCGGAGCGAACGCAGAACCGGTGACTAGTGTTTCGCTCGCGCCCGAGGAAACGATGTTTGACGGCGGAGTCAGGCCGACTTCGGTCCTGTACAGTCAGTCGGATACCGGAGACAACAGGGCCGAAGGATTCCCGCCCGACGCAGGAGAGCCGACCAACGTCCAGCCGATGGCCGCGTTTCTTAATCCGATGATCGCGTCGGAAAAGCTGCGCCACCAGTTCCAGGACGTTGCCATCGGCGAATACCTGCCGTTCAATAATCACTTCTCGCCCCTGGCGGAGACAGTCATTCCGAAGAAGGTTCAAACCGGCGGCCACGTCACCTTTCCCGACCTGGCGGCGCCGAGACACGACCTGGTCGTCGACATGGCGCTGCAGGCCAAAGCTCCCGGTTACCGACCTCCGGGACAGATCCAGAGAACCGTCTCCTCGCCCGGCCTTACAGATCAGGGCGATCCGAAAGTCGCGCCGCCGGCGCTCGCCGACTGCGGCGACCGGCGCCACCTGGCGACGCCGACCTTCAACCACACGAGCAACCGGCCGCCGTCTCCGAACCTCAGCGACTACTCCCCGTTTTCCGACGGCATCGAGAAGGCTTCGAAGATGGCGCTCCAGATGAACGGCAGTTACGGAGGCGGGACCGGTCCGCCGCACAGCAGGCCGGACACCTACATCACAACCCAGTCCCCGATGTTGTTGCCTCGCGTCAGCTCGAATCTTAACCCGGAGGCGCCGAATTTCAGCTCGCGGCCTCCTATTTTCAAGCCTCAGGCGCCGTTCGAAGCGGGCGCCATGTTTCCCGTACCCAGCTACAGGCCCGCGATGAACATGGGCTTGATGCATCACCCGGCCGGTCTCGCAGCGGCCATGCACGCCGCGAACGGTTTCGTTCCGAACAGTTCTGTGAAGGATCACCTCGTGGCGCCATCTTTGGGGTTCTCTACGGCCGCGATGGCGCAAAACAACATCGATCAGTCTACGATGATGCGCCGATTTTCGCTCGGTAAGAACCGGCGTGTTTTCTCGTGGATGTCACGTAAGGATATAATGCGTGGCTGCGATTTTTCTTTCTGAGCGGTAATATATGCACGCTTGTTTAGATGCGATTCGGGAATTATAATAGGATTTTATGTGTTTGAAATTTAGCTATCAACAAGTGAGTAAGTATGTTGTGTGTGGTTGATGTTTTGCTGAGTGATTCCTAAGTAGTCTGTGCTTGCATTTCAGTGATTATGTTTTTAATAAATTGTAGAAACTTTTGAGATTTTAACATACATCATTTCATCTTTAGTGTATTTGCTTTGATGATATCTGTAGTCTCTTTATGACTAGTTAGGATTAACCCTTTCCTCTCCTAGCTTTTTTGCAACCCTTCGGGCCAAAGGGCCATGTATATCAATAATGCACAGCAATACAGAACGCAGCAATTGTATTTAAACATACTCATAAGACAGTTCTGTGTTGCCTATGTGTTGTTGTAATGATAGCACGGAGGTAGGGTGTCGCAGTAATGAAAGGGTTAAGCTATTTCTGTATAGTCTGTTGTGAGCACAACATGTTTCCAGGTTATTTAGATTAGAAAAATGCTATTGGCACATGTCTTTCTTTCTGTGCCTGTCTCTGGATTTCTGAACTGCAGCTATATGCGACGTTCTGACTTTGGTTTGTACAATAGCGGACGATGGTTCACAATCTGGCCAGCAGTTTGGCCCGATCGCGACCCCGTCTGTAAGCAACCCACCGTCGCCAAACAAAGACAGCCAGCCGACGTCGTCCATCGTGGGAGACACCCCGTTCCGCCTGCGTCCGATCGGGACAGAGAGGACCAACAGGAGGCCGAACTCTATGACCGGTTCTTCCGGCGCCATCCCCAATGCCGGTGAACTTCCGCCCTGGACGTTCTCGACCGGCTCCGGTAACGAGACGAATTTTACGTCTTTCCGTGTTGGAAAAATTAATCGGGGGGGCATGGGGTGTGGCAGCCTTTCTATGGGGTTAGGTCAGGTATCCATTCCTGTCTTTTCTATTATCCATAACAGCCAGGTTCTTTTCTTTCTCCCTGTCTCCAGTGAATGTAAAGATTTTAACCCCTTAACTGGGCAACTATTTGTAACTCAATGTAAAATGGACGAGCGTTACTCGGGACGCCCAGTTAACGGGTTAATGGCACTGCTTCTGAATCACTTTTGCACTTGTGTTGCGTCTTTTACGGCCGTGTTTTCACACGTTGAGCCTGCCGTTGTAACGTACTGTAAATGAAGGACTTGCTGTCGTAACTTTAGCAACTCCCTGCTTTGTTTGTTTGTATCTGGTTATCTTTTGGGTCTTTAACCCCTTAACTGGGGATCCCGGATATGTCCGTCCATTTTACATTGAGTTACAGTCAAATACGCAGTTAAGGGGTTAACTCGTTCATGTGTTCAATATCATCAGGGCATTCCACTTGAGCTGGACAATTTTTCGGAGAATTTTGAAGCTCAGCTTTTGCTTTTGTGGGGAAATTAAGGGTTAAGTCCATGCTTAATTTAGTTCACAGGCATCATTGACAAATACTAATTCATATCCGCCAGAATTTATAGAAGTAATTTTGAACCTTTGCCACGTAAAGTCAGTGTTGATTTTGTTGAGGCACTAAATTGCCATTATCTTATGAGCAAAATAGGTGATCGAAATTAAAATAAACAACTCTAAATCGTATTGAATATGATCATATTTAATATGATTAATGCATTGAATAGGATGATTACTTGTACGAAGGAAATTGGCTTATCGTAGATAGATAGATAGATAGATAGATAGATAGATAGATAGATAGATAGATAGATAGATAGATAGATAGATAGATAGATAAACATCTTGTTAGTGTAATAAGATTTAGAGCTGTCAATGATGATGACGACAACTGTTTTAACGTTAGGCATATGAAGTGTTGATGTTGTGATTTCAGCCGATTGGCAGCGCCAGGGATACATCGGCGGTGGCCCGATGCCCCTCAACATCGTCCCGAACCTGACACCAGATGGCCTGATGCAGCCACAGATGTCGTCATCCAGTCACCATCCGGCCATGATTGGCCATCTGCCAGTTCCACAACAGAAACTCCTCGCCATTAACAGTCCCATGTTTGACCAGTCGGTTCAGGTGAGCAGCCGGGTTGCGTGGGGTTGTTTAACCCTTTGACTGCAGAGATCCCTACAGCCAATACAGGTCATGACACAGAAATATTATCGGCCTTATGGTGCTGCAAAAGGGTTAAGGGTTTTTCTAATGTGAATTTCTACCCGAGGCAGCCGTTAGCATTTAATCAATCAATCAATTTTATTTCTCAATGACACATTCTGTGATTAGCAAAACAAGCAAAACACGAAGTTAAACTTATTAACAGAATATATATATATATATATATATATATATATATATATATATATACACACACACACACACACACACACATGTTGTCATGTTAACATGTTGTCTTGATAGAATGACTAGTTTTTTTTTAGCCAGACACAACTGGATTTTCGCATTCATATCTGCGCGCTTTCTGTTTTTAGCTACGTCAGAATTTCATGGTCCCGAACGGGATGGCCATGTCGTATGGCGGCAGCGCGATGGCTGCACATCCGTCTCTTCAGTACCCTCACCTCCCTCCACCATCACCGGCCCCGGACAGGGCCATGATCGAGACGCAGGGAAACTGGACGTCAGCGGGGCTGAGCATGTCCGACGGCGCGGACGGGCCGATGTCTGTATGCGAAGAAGAAAGAATGCGGGTTGGCGGTTATTTCTGACACGTTGCTGACACACTTTCATCGGCCTGACATAGACATCACATGATACAGGGTGGAGCAAAAAAAAACTGGACTGTATTAAATGCAAACCTAAATGTGACTAGTCCGGTTTTTTTGTGCCACCCTGTACATGTGCTCCCCCCTACCAGAATATATATTCGGGCATACAAGGATGGAGGATGCGGGGGGATGTAGCGGTAAATACAAAAAAATTGGATAGGCCCCCTGCGACCACCCCCTCCGCATTTGCAGACTTTGTGGGCTCTCCCTGCTTATGAATCCTTCATGTGAAAATGTTTTTGTTTTTTTTATTTGCAGGCGTGGAACATCTGGAATGGCCCGTCAAACGTCCAGAACAGTTTCCTTTGAAGCTGTCGAACTGTGAGACCACTAGATGTCTGTTGTAGTTCTCTGTAGTTACTTTTTTTTTTTGATGGTAGAACGGACCTAGAACCTTAAGTCTTAACGGAGTCGTTGAACTGTTCAGATCGTCGGGCGGGCCGCTCGAAATTCCGGAACGTGTTCCTCGTCATTTTGTTTCTGTTCGCGGCGGTAGCATCCGACGGTTTCCGGTTCTCGCGGCGCGCCGGTCTCTCTCGGGGGCGCGCCTGCGATGTGCTGCTTTAGTGACACGGCGTTGAAATTGCTGCATCTCCATTTATCGTCTTCGGTTTTCTCGCGAGCGTCGAGAGAGAGCGCATCGTCTCTTCTGGTTTATTAAACTACTGTCGAAGATGTTCTAAAAGTATGTGTCTTTTTTTTATGTTGTTGTTGTTGTTGTTGTTGTTGTTGTTGCTGCTGTTGCTCGCGTTTGGTCCCTCCAAGTGTTTTGCTGACTGATTATTTTCTGGCTGAGCCTGTGTTTTTTTGTCAAGACTGTTTGCTTTGAAACTCATTTTTTCGTTTGTGACGATTACTTTTCTTTGGAAATATATGGCCGATGCTTAAATCTAGCAAGTTATCCATTTGGAAACAGAATAAAAGTTGTGTTCAACAAAATAATGACAATAATAATAATAATAATAATAATAATAATAATAATAATAATAATAATAATAATGCAATCTTGGGAACATCACAACTTCTAAATTTGACAGAAAATTCAGGATATTATTTCAATACTAGATATCAAGGTAGTAAGTAAAATCTCGTAAATTTATATAGCGCCTTGGAGAAGTAGTACAGTAGTAGCTGCTTATTCTTATGTGCTTGTACACTGTATTAGAATGAGAGGCTGCTATGAAAGAATACACCTAGATTTTGAGAAGCCTGAATAAGTCAACTTAATGATAAGAGTTAAATACAGTAACTGATTTGCTGATATACACTGTACAGTAAAACTTTATTATTATTTAACGACAATTTATATAGCTCAGTAACATGGCTTTGTTATAACTGACTTGGTTATAACGTACCGAAATGTAGGTTCCTTGTGATGCACTACCGTATTGGATATAACGTACCTTGGATATACATATGTACGAAATTTTACAGACCTGCTACTATAACGAAGTTCTACTGTAGTCATTATTGAGTGGTGAAAAGTTGCCTTACAACTACTGTAAGTTTTAACCCTTTAACTGGGGATCTCGGATATATCCGTCCATTTTACACTGAGTTACAGTTAAATACACGGTTAAAGGGTTAAAATTAATGCAGTAACAAACATGTTCCATTGGTTTAGTCTACACAAGTTTTTCAGTAACTTATGAAAATGGTCTTTTGTTTGAGGCAATTATCAAATACTGGGGACGGCCTTGTGAAGTGGGAGGCCAAAGGCAAGTACAATGTGGGAGGCCCAGACCAGTCGCTTTGAGGGAGAGTTGTGGGCTCCCTGAACGGGGTCCGGGGAGGAGCCCCAGCCGAAAAATCTAAGCGTGGTAATATTAGATTCAAATTTTGAGATTTGTTGCACATTTTAAGACTATAATGACAGCATATTGGCAATCCCCAAGTAAAAAGTGTTTGATATCTAAGAAGTGGCGGCTCCAGGATTTGGCAAGGGGGGGTGAAACTTCAAAGCACGGGGCCAACTATTTGTTGCTACGTATGTAGTAGCTAGCCTACCCAAATATTAAACTCTAAATCCGCCTATGGCAGCAATGCATGGCACCTAAAAGAAGAAGAGCTTTAGTTTGGTTCAATTCACTGCCTAAAGTAACTGCGTGAAAAAAACGTTACAAATTTTGTAGCAAGTAAGTAAAATCTCGTGGATTTCTATAGCGCCTTGGAAAGCAGCACAACAGTAGCTGCTTATTCTTAGGCGCTCAGCCTTTCTTAAAATAGATATGTGAAAGATATATTATCAGCCAGGCAACAGTCAACATCCGAAGTAGTAAAAGTGGTCGGCACCGATTCAGTGAGAGGCTGCCCGCACTCAAGGGCGTAAAACACGGGGGACGGTCCCCCAATAATTAGTAAGAGGGGGACAGTATCAAATTATCAATTATCCCCCCCCCAATGTTTTGTGCCTTATGGTAAAATCACTAATTACGGATGACGTTTTTTTGCTCATCAGGGTATTTGGCCAGGGAAAAATATAAGGATGAGCTTGTCAAGACTTTTTGGGAGACGAAATGGGGGTCTGACCAGTGTTTAATCTAGACTCCTGGACTCCTGGGAACTGAAAAAGCCGGGGGACTGGTAAAGCCAGGGGGAATTCTGCTAGGGGTCGCTGTTAGTCCATGTAGTACTCCAAAATTTCCGGGGGAGGGGAATTTCCTCTCCCCGGAAACGGCCTAGATTAAACACTGGGTCTGACCTGACTTTATCGACGATTCTACCCCCAAATGTTGACGCCAGGTTTACGCCACTGCCCGCACTGCTCCCTCCCCCCACCCTCCCCAAGGCCGGGGTCTGTCTCTGACTTAACATGTTACCGTTTAACTTCGTTACAATCCATCATTTCCACATCGAGATCGCAGCAATTGGTCGACCATCACTTGGGACTTGGGAGGTCTGAGACTTTTTTTAAACCCAGCACTTAATCCTAAAGCCCGACGAATAAACACGGGCCTCTGTACAAACACAGATATAGTAGACAAAAAATGCCTCGCCAAATATGCTTTTCTCAGTCCGTCTGTCTGTCTGTCTGTCTGTCTGTCTGTCTGTCTGTCTGTCTGTCTGTCTGTCTGGTCGCTGGGGTAGGTCCAATCGATAATATTCGGACGAGGCGTTGGGAACGGAGGAAAGCAGGAACAATAAATATTGTAGATTATATTGCCGCGTTAATTTCATCATTTGCATCCGAAAATCGTGGAAACAAATATTTACATGTAGATGTTCCAATCCGTTGAGTAGCGAAACCCGTTTATCTAAACACTGTTTTTCTAATTATCACATCTTGTTTCCAGGGGCGTAGCGACGGGGGTATATCGGTATTATATATATACATATATATATATATATATATATGTTTATATATAATACATATATATAATATATATAAGTATATATATATATAATACATATATATATACCGCTGATATTATAATATTATGCTAATGCCGTTAACATTATAATATTAATTAATATTATAATAGGCCTAATAATATGATATATAATATATATGCACCCCAAAATCAGTATATATATATACATATACATATATATATATATATATAAACAGTACTGTATATACTGTATAACATGCATATACATATATATATGACATATATGATAAAATTATATATATATATATATATATATATATATATATATATATAATGCAGTGTATACACAATATATACAGTATAGCAATATACAGTATATAGACCTAAATCAAATTCCTGGCTGCGCCCCTGCTTGTGTTTGCGTTGCGCCAGCAAAACACAGTCTACCTAATAGTTATCTGTCACTTTCGCTATCTCTGGCGTAGCCACTGAGAACGCCCCCCCATATGCCTACTCTGGCTGGTACTGGTCATGGGAATTGCACAAACCGGAGATTTTTGGGAGGGGGCGAAAAATCATTCCTTGACGACCCATTATTTTTCTCTTGCTCGTCAGCGACTTTTTGCTTACGCTGAAATGTCTACGTGCCCTCCCCCCCTATTCCGGAACCCTGGTTACTCCACTGTCCTCATTTATAGCCTCCTGGAAAACAAAAGTGAAGACTGAGGACGAACTTGAAGATATCTCCAAGCGCATATATAGGAAAAAAATCCAGCATTCGAGAAAATGTCCGCCCCTAAGTTTTAGGGTAATCGGCAGCCATTCTGGAGGCCAAGTCACCCACCAGAAATTTGATGGAGGGGTACGGTATAATGCGATTTGGGGGTATAAATCTTTAAAAACTTTGAAAATCTTAAATAACACATTAAACACTTAAGGTAGCCTGATTTGGGGGGGGGGACATATATACCGATATACCCCCCCCCGTCGCTACGCCCCCTGTCACCCACCTCATTATTGGTTATGAACAACGACATATGTTATTAATTATCGAACAACGTATTAGTCGAAAGGTCCCTATTTCAATTTCAAATGTAATGTAATGTAATGTAATGTAATGTAATGTAATGTAATGATTACAATTAACATTAATTCTTACGATTTAGCTTTCTCTCCTGTGCTTTTTCTCACGATTGACCCCCTTTCTGTCCGGTCCTATATATGTTCCCGTGACCAACCGGTTGCTGATGATTGTGTGCGACTGCTGTGTCAGGTATTTATTATTTAGCGATCCTTATTTGTAGACAGCTCTACTAGCACAGTCCTATAGCGCCGCTTTCATATCAGAGCACAGCTAACCTTGATACATTACACAGACCTTTTTAACTTCCACTCTGTGCAGAGGCGGATCTAGGAGGGTGCAGAGGGGTACAGATGTCCCCGGGCGCCGAGGTGAGGTGGGCGCCAAAATTGGTTTAAGGTAGGAAGTTCCTTTACGGGTGATGACCTTTTCGGCTTGTCAGGGTATTCGCGAAGTTGAATGAAGAATGAAGGGGCGCCAAAATGGACAGAACGGCGCCATTATTTTGCTTCTTATGATTTCCGTCAAGTTGAGGGGACGCCATCAGTATGCTTTGTCCCCGGGCGCCGGACACCATATAGGTCCGCCCCTGACTCTGTGCGGCCGGGAAAATTGTGACAGTCTGAGAGATAGAATCTCTGACTGCCCAGCTATATTGAACCCGGGACGATCATAGAACAGCTCCCACTGTTTAGGAGTTCTGTGAAGATCTATAATGTCAAGAAGATAAGCATAACATCTGCCAAGAAATAAAGCCATAGCCTTCCATATAACAGAAAAAAATAGCTCGAAAGTTCAGTCATCGAACACTGTCCTAATGATCTAAGGATCCATCCACATAGTACGTATGCACTAAGGGGAGGGGGTTAGATTTGGGAGCAGTGTTTTATCCAGACTCCAGGCCTTTGGGGGGGGGGAATTGAGGCTTTGGGAGGGGGATCGACTTGGTTGGAGGGGAAAAGACACAGTTCAATGCAAAATTTGTGTAAGTGCTAGGATTTTTGAGGGGGATTTTGAGGTTCCGGGGGAAAATCTCCCTCTTAACAGGCCTGTATAAAACACTGTTTGGGAGATTTTGCGTGTGTACGGTATGTGAAACGGGGGGAGGAAGGGGTTGAAAATATGCCTGTTTTTTGCGTACGTACTATATGGATTAACCCTAAGGGTCTATCGCCATTCACACTGTATTGCAGTGGCGTAGCCAATGGCAGGAAGGGGGTTGAGGGTTAAACCCCTTTGGTTGTCCGACCAAAAAAATTTCATTGCACATTATTGTATTATTATTATTATTATTATTATTATTATTATTATTATTATTCTGATACCTATCTAATTCACTTAATCGAGCGCAAAATAATAGCTGACGACTTTTTTGCTTGTCAGAATTTTTTCCGAAGTTGGGAATCTGGGAATAACAGTTTTTTGCTTGTCAGAATTTTTTCAGAAGTTGGAAATCATGGGAACCATGCCCCCCACATTCGAGAAATCTTGGCTACGCCACTGTTGTGTTGACTTCATTCTGAACAATAACCTCTGAAAGAAATGTACGTGCAAAGCACAGCAGATGTCTGAAGATTAGCCGGATACTTGAAGATAAGACCCCGTCCACTTGGCAAGGAATACAAACAACAGCGTCATCACATTCACATGCACGTCTCCTTCGAAATGACTCGGCTCTTCTCTTTCTTAAGCTGCGTTTCGTTAACAGCGGAAATGCGGTTTCTGTTGCCCTTGTCCGCACTCGTACTGGTCGAGTTGCTGGTCGAATTGGTCGACCATTTGGCCTTCATCTGGCGATAGACCTTCTTCGTGCAGATGAACACGAGCGCCAGGAACGCCCCCTGGAGGGAGTTCAGACAGATGAAGGCGTACCAGAGGACTATCCACGCGGTGAGCGTTGCAAGCAGTCCGAAAATCCACGTCAGACCCATGATCAGAGACAGCTTGACGTAGACCAACAGCTGGCCCTTCGTGTGCGACCCGGGAGTGGCCGATTCGGCCGCCATGGAAGCCCGGCAGATGCAGTAGACGGCCATCACGAAGAACACGACGTTGACGACGAGGATGACGGCGACGGGGACGACGAAGAAGACGAGAAGCGACGTCTTGCTGGCAATCCAGCAGGCGATCTCGCCGTAGTGAGGTCGGAAACTCTCGTCGAGTTCCGCGACGTCCAGGGCGACGCACACGGCCACGACTGCCGCCGGACAGGTCCAGGCGTACAGGGAGAAGTAGACGAAGCGTTTCGATCGCGACCCGGACTCGGTCAGCGTCGTCGTCGTCGTCGACATGAACGCCCGGCAGATGTCGAACGCCAGCACGTTCGTCCAGAAGAACGCCGCCAGGTAGCCGAAGTGCATCACGGCCGCCTGGTAGAAGCAGGCGGGGCTGCGCCGGAACCAGACGAACAGGTAGCACAGCTGGCCGACGAACAGCGACGAGACCAGGCAGACGACACACTTGCCCGGCGTGTTGCGCAGCCCCGGGATCGCCATGTACACGGCAAACAACACCAGGAGCGACCCCAGCGACACTACGGTCCCGATGACGGACAGAAGGCCTTGCGTCTGGTCGAACTGGAACATCACCACCCGTTCGTAGACGGTCACGTTGTACTGCCGGCCGCCGAACGGTGAACAGATGATGACGTTGGTGTTCGTAGCGGCGACCAGGTAGCTACCTTTGTCGTACCAGTCGTTCAGGTGATGGACGTAGAGCGATCGGTTGTCGAAGATCCTGTACTCCGATTGGTTGAGGATGATCGTCTCGTCGCAGTCGAGTTGTCCGGCGTCCGGACGGTGCTGCGTCGTCGTCCGGTTCTTCGGTCTCGATCCGGTTTCCGGTTCCGCGACGTCGTCGTTCGACGGGACGCACCCGGCGTCGGTCGGGACGTAGCCCTTGCGGCAGTAGACCGGGCGACAGACGGCCGCGAAGGGATCGTAGACGGATCCGAGGTCGCACTCGCGCAGTTCCACCCGGGTTAGATTCCGGACCTCGCCGTTCGACTCCTGAACCAGCGTCTGCGAGTTGAGGTCGACGAGAACCGAATACGGAGGAAACAGGAACGGCGGACTCTGGATCGTCGGCTCCGTCGGATCGACGCACGTCGTATCCGTCTCGTTGACGTAATTGCAGACGGCACAGTTCCGGTTACGGTAGATGGGACCCGACGGGCGACGGTACTCGTAGCTGGTCAACCTGGATCGGTTCTCGCACTCTCTGACCGTTTCCGCCGATCCGGTCCATCCGTCGCTGCACGTGCGCGTGACGTTCTTGCAAGGCCGCGGCGGGTAACCGTCGGGAAAGTCGAAGGTCAGTTCGCAGTGCGAATTGCCACGCAGCAGTTCCGTTGTTGTCCGGGTCGGCGCATCGCGTCGTCGTCGGGGGCGCTCGTCTTCATCCGTACCGTCAATAGAAGCGCATACGTCCAGATGTCCGGACCAGAAGACGACTTCGCGGGCGCCGTTGCAGATGGCGCAGTAGTAGTTGAGGTAGAGCACTTTGGACGCCCTGTCGTTCACCGGAACCCGGTAGAACAGTGCCGACTGCGGATCGTTTCCGGTTTCGCACTTTGCGGCCGTGAACGGTTCGTTGTAGTTGCGCGGACAGCGGTTGACCACCGTGAACCTCCACTTGCCAGGCACCAACCGGTTCAGCAGGCCCCTGTCCTTGAACTGAACGCCCAGCGGTCGGCACCCGACGACTTCCGGTTGCAGGAGAACCGTTTCGGCCGTCACCTGCTGGCGGCGAACGTAGTCGCGGCAGCAGTCGTCGTAGGACTGACAGAGATCGTCGCAGTAGCAGTTCCGGTAGATGACGTCGTCCGGTGACCTGGGAGTGACGCCGTCGGTTGCCAGGCAACTGCTGCGTTCCTGGCAGCTCGGGGCGCTTCGACCTGGGTCGACCGGGTCGAACCCCAGTCCGTTGGAAGCGGGTTTCAGCGGGTCGTCAAATCCTCCGAACAGTCCGCCGTCGTCGACCGCCGTCGAAGTCGGGGTGTTCTGAACCGACAACTTCGCTCTGCCTCTGGGCCTTCTGCCGTCTACAACCGCCAACACCACAAGAACACAGAACCGGAACAGGTGGGGCGGTGAACACGAGATCAGACGCCTGGAATCCATCGTTCGCGAGAAAATAAAACGTTAAACTAGTATTTCCACATTATGCGATCAAAAACGATGTTGAATTTCGTAGAAATAGCTCAGCTTTGCCATAACAAGCAACTGCTTAAAACGACCTGGGAATCATTCTCTTGCTTTTTGTGTTCTTCTTGTGTGCAAAATCTGAGCAACAACAGAGATAGGCCTGCCTTTGTTTGTTGTACAGTAACGTTTATCCGCTTGTATCTCTGTCCGCCAGAATGCCTTTGTGCTTAGAGTTTCGGATCTCTCTCTCTCTCTCTCTCTCTCTCTCTCTCTCTCTCTCTCTCTCTCTCAGTGACTCACGCATCAGAAAAGCGGCATCTAAACCGCTCTCAGATGCTCCGGGTCATTAAATATTTAAATATTCATTCATGCATATGCAACAGACAGAAAAATTTGTTCCGAAGCCGAAGCTGTCTAACTTCTTGGTCGTCGGCAGACAAGAGAGAGAGAGAGAGAGAGAGAGAGAGAGAGAGAGAGAGAGAGAGAGAGAGACAGACAGACAGACAGACAGACAGACAGACTGACAGACAGACAGACAGACAGACAGACAGATAAAGGGTAAGAGAAATAGAAAGAGAGAGAGTAAGACAGATAGAGAGACAGACAGATAGATATTGAGTGAGAGATAGAGAGACACTCGTTCGGGTGGGAAGCAGTTTATGCTGCGTCTAGGCCGTTTGACGTCTACTTATCTCGTTGAGGCAGGGCCACCTTTCGTGATTGGTTGCGAAGCCAGCCTTCGGCGTAGGGGGGAGAGGGGGGCAAGATGGGCACGTAGGTGGCGCCGCACAGGTCTTCAGAAAGCTCCCGGATACGCATACTTCGAGCGTCGAGGCAAGTGAAAGAGAAAGAGAGAGAGAGAGAGAGAGAGAGAGAGAGAGAGAGAGAGAGAGAGAGAGAGAGAGAGAGAGAGAGAGAGAGAGAGAGAGAGGAGAGAGAGAGAGAGAGAGAGAGAGAGGAGAGAGAGAGAGGAGAGAGAGAGAAAGAGGAGAAAGAGAGAGAGAGAGAGAGAGTCTTGCAATTTCGTAGTCTGCCCGGAGCGAGACTCGACTCCAGTTCAAAGCGTGCGTCTTTTTGTCGAGCTAATGGAGAGTGATAACTTGACTAGTTCTTCGCCTGACGTTAATTACACTATGTAACACAATTTTTGTTCCTGGCTTCTAAGTGTTATATTTCAGTTGCCTATGTATAAAGGATCTGCAAACATGGCTATATTCATCATTATATTTGCTTTCATGAGCACAGCTTACAAAAGTTGTTTATTTATACAATGGAAAAAGGTGCATTTTTTCTTCTCGAGAAGGAACATTATGTACTGATTGCAAATAAGCAACAACAGTCAAAATTACTTAAAAGCATTCAGAAATGAGCTGCTTTTCGAGATTTGTGGCTGTACTGTCAATAACTTTTTCCATGAAGACTTCAGACATAGTCCCCCATGGGCTCCATCACGTGTTTGTTATACCGTCCCTGGTAACGACGTTCAAAGTCCAGCCCAAGTTTTCCTTGAATTTGTCAAGGCGGGCATGAGGAATATGTACTTTCAGAGACATTTTGCATCTAATTTTGGCATAGTTCTTTACGAGAGACTGGTTCAGTCTCTCATAGTTTTCAGCCTTGTGGTTGCCAAGAAAGCCATACAATACTGCAACGAAACTGTTTCAAGACCCTTTCTCCGCGCTATTCAGCTTCTTGGCGAATACATCACGCTATGTGACCTTCTTTATCTGTGGTCCGACGAAGATACCAGCTGCGACTTTTTGCCTCCGAAAGCTGTGGAAAAAGATCTAGGAGGTATTTGGAAGCTGCGGATTCCTTGTATTGACAAATTACTTGATGAGGCTTAACGTGATGTATGAGCATCGTTCGACGGTCTATCAGCAGCTCCCATTTGATGCTGTTCTTACCTGTGGTGAACTCGGTCAGCTGTGGTCAATCCCTTTTACAATAGCGGGCCTCAGACCTCAGTGTCCCGGTTGTTCTAGAGGCAAAAAAACGAGGAAATCTTGTGAAACCGCCTTGCAGGCCCATCAGGAATGTCACCATTTTGAAGTCTCCAGTGACTTAACAGCCATAGTTGTCATACTCCAAGACACTCAGCAACATCTTGACACTGGTGTAGTCCTCTCTGAGGTGTAGGTGCACAAAGTGAGCCACGGGGAGAGACAAGTACTTGTTACCATTATGAAGTAGCATGGCTTTGAGGTTCTTGGATGACCTCTCTATGAATTGGCACCATCACTCAGGTTAAAGGTGATTGCTATGGCCTCGAAAAGACCAGTGACATTGCTGCAGAAGCACAGCCCATCTAGCTGACTGAAGAATTTGGAAAAACGTTCGTGACGCTTTCTATGTTCTGTCACCTGCACGCTTTCATCCAACAAGTTCCACTCCTTGAGCCTAGATGTCAGAAGCTCAGCATTGCTCTTGGTGAGACCAGGGTCTCTGATCAGGTTGTTGAGATCTTTCTTATTGGGGAAGTACGGCTTTCTCATCTCAGCCTTATCTGTGCAATTGTATTCTGGATCTGAAATATCTTCCTCGCTGTCTGCCTTTACGCACTCCTCTGAAGACAGTTGAGCCCTCCCTGTAGGGATGGGAATGGGAGATCAGAGCCCCAGGGTACCAGTGCGATGAAAGCGTAGCAGAATGCATTTGCTGGCTGCAAGCAATGCCTTGATGCCATCTAAATCAAATTTTTCTGGTCACTATTCGCTTACTCAGCAACAAGATACACTAGTACGTTGACTTAAGGAACCTGCTCTCTTAAAAGTTTATGAATGCAACTGAAAGCTCCCAGAAAGTGCAACAGGGTTCTAGAAGATTCCAGAAGGTTATAGAAAATTCTGTTCATATATAAAAACTTATGGACAGCTTGCAATGTTCCAGAATAATAAGTATGTCTGCTCAGCTTCGAATGTGAACCGAGAATGTTTTCTATAATACATGAATTTCAAAATATCATTGCCCTGACCCCAAAAGCAAATTCAGTTTGGAACAACAACTGTTTTCTAGTTAGTTTAGGCATAAGGGACTAGGAAAACAAGCTATAAACCCAGGAACAAACAAAAATATTTTTTTTGTTACGTAGTGTTATTTGCGGCATTCCAAAGCAGGCAGGATTCGGCCACGAACGAATTAAAATACGTGACCCCGG
This sequence comes from Metaphire vulgaris, assembly GCA_018105865.1. Lineage (NCBI taxonomy): Eukaryota > Metazoa > Annelida > Clitellata > Crassiclitellata > Megascolecidae > Metaphire > Metaphire vulgaris. The sequence continues at coordinate 7,794,887 of CM030870.1, read as the reverse complement.
GGCAGGGCAGGGCAGGGCAGGACCGGCCCGGGTCACTCTCAGAGACCAACGCGAGGCCAGGGTAGAGCGAAATCGCTCAGGCCGCCGGAAGTGCGCAGCGAGAATACCACCGCAGAGGAATTTTATATCTGTTGGCTATTGCCGGCTGGTTTGCTTTGCTGTCGTTTTGAAAACTCCGCCAAATTTGTCAACATCGGAGTATCCGCATCGCTTGGCATTGAAATTGCTTACTTCGGTCGTCTATTTTCTCAGGCGCATACGACCAGGGTGCGATTTGTGACCTTGAGCAGTGGGGGGGATATGTCGAGCTTGGGGGAGTAGTTGTTGGGAAATGTAGCAGTGGGGGGATGTAGTGGTGGGGGGTGTAGCAGTAGGGGGTGCAGTTGGGCAGTGGGGGGCGATTCCCCTTCCCCTACAAATCGCGCCCTGCATACGACCACAGTTGCTTGGGAAAAATTTAGAATATTTATCCGCCTAGGTTTGAAATTAGACTACCATTTATTCGGTTCTTTGATGGAAATTAAAGTTGCTACGATTATTTCATACACAGTCTCGCTACAAAAAGAGGCTTACAGATAAAACCTACTAAATTTCTTATCGCGCTATAAAAGCCGTATCGCAGAATAGCAGAATAGTTCTTCCGGGTAAACACAATATATATATATATATATATATATATATATATATATATATATATATATATATATATATATATATATCCAAGAAACAGCTGGTATGAGTTACATCTAATTGTGACTGGCAGCTGAACCTTGTATCCTGCAAAGTAAAAAAAGTAAAATTGCATGTGACTGAAATCTAACGCCGGAAACGAAAAGAGTATTCTAGAGTTTCTGCAAATTATTCGAAAATTATTTCATAAAATCAAAGATTCTCGTTCAATTTTCGTCAGCGAAACACATAGAGATGTTCAACTTCCGGCAATGTCGACGAACGCAATTGAGATTTTAAAGTCCATGTAGGCCTACCTAGCATAGGCTAATATGATTAGGCCTACTATACAAGATGTACAGCTTCTGTTAGAATAGAAAGAAGGGACTGTATTCAGTGTTTAATCTAGGCCGTTTCCAGGGAGAAAATTGCCCTTTCCCCCCTCGGAAATTTCAAATTCCCCCTCGGAAATTTTGGAATACTACATGGACTAACAGCGGCCCCTAGCAGAATTCCCCTCCGGCTTTGTCAGTTCCCCCCTTCCGGCTTTTTCGCCCCCCCCCCGAGTCCAGGAGTCTAGATTAAACACTGGTCCAGTGGATGCAATTTCTTCAGAACTTTGGGCCTCAAAACTGAACGTCGGCTCACCTATAAATCAGTAAAACCATTGGTATAGATGTCTATCTAAAGCGACTCTGTCAACACCTGGATAAAAACTAACTCGCCATCTAATCCTCTTCTTAGGTTTTAAGGGCCGTCCATAAATGACGTCACGCAATTTTGTCAGTTTTTTACCCCACCCCATCGTCACACGTCGTCACAAAATGTCAGACCCCCTCAAATATGATGTCACAACGCGTTAGCCCTCCTCCCCCGTTCCCTTGTCGTATTTCCAATGTCAAAATTAATGTTCCGTTTGAAAATATTAATTATAATCATTATAGTTGAAACAATGTTCAGAAAAAAATAATTCAAATTATTTTTTAAAATGAAGTATAATAATTATAAGTGTAAAATACAGAGGCGGATCTAGGGGGTGCATGGGGGTACAGATGTCCCCAGGCGCAGAGGTGAGGGGGCGCCAAAATTGGTTTAAGGTAGGGAGTTTCGCTAAAGGTTATGCCTTTTTTGCTTGTCAGGGTATTTGCGAAGTTGAATAAAGGGGCGACAAAAGGGCAGAGCGGCGCCCATTTTTGGCTTCTTAGGATTTTCGTCAAGTGGAGGGGGCGCCAACAGTATATTTTGTTCCCGGGAGCCAGACACCCTAGCTCCGCCTCTGGTAAAATACGTTCAATTTTGCGGTAACATAGCATTGCGCTATTAATAAAAATATTTAGTATTTATGTGACGTCAGATTTATGGAAACCCCCTCCCCCGTCGTCACACATCGTCACAGGTGTTTGAACCCCTCCCCCTAAGAGCGTGACGTCATTTATGGATGGCCCCTAAGCGCTGACACATTTTACAAAGCCAAATTGTCGGCGTGAGCGAGTGAAAACCCACTGTCAATTAAAATTATTATTATTATTATTATTATTATTATTATTATTATTATTATTATTATTATTATTAAACTGACAATATATTGCGCACCATATTAGGCCTACCAAATGTCAGGAGCAAGGGCACACTAAAGAGTCCAGCTATATACAAATAAAATTAATAACAGTAATAATATATACAAAACCCATCATCAGTTAAGACCCATTACCAAATTAAACCTCCAAGATGCCCTTCTGAATAAATCCTGCGTAGTCAAGACAAACGAATATCATTTCCAGTGGCGGTTCCACCATGTTTGATGACTGGGAATGCACCCCCACCGGGGTTCCGGCTGAAATTTTTTTCCTTGTCTACCTATTTTCTGGTGAATTTTCAAAAAAAAACTAGTGAAAAATACTGCGCCTTATTTGCTTGTCGGCCTTTTTGGCAAGGTTTGTTAACATTTAGTGGGTAAAACACTAACAATGATCTTTTTCTCTCTTTTCTTTTTTCTTCTTCACTTTGCATCCCCCCACCAACTTCCTATACATTTTTGTCAGCCCCCCCCCCACTAGGAATTTCTGGAACCGCCACTGGCCGTTTCTAAACAAACCTCACAAACCCGTAGCCTGGCTTACTCGGGCCTCACAAAGGTAGGACCTACATCTACTGCAGGACCACTGCGGGTCTCAGCAGGAACCTATATTTATTCATCGCAACAGGAGAAAACGATTATAAGCGCTGCCGTAAAAGCAAACATTTCCCATATATGCATATATATATATATATATACATGAGGAATATATATATATATATATATATATATATATATATATTTATTTGTTTGTTTGTTTGTTATGCACCTGAGAGGCAAACTGCTGGACAGATTGTGGTCCCGCGTGCTTTTCTGCGTTTGTGTGTAGAATAATGGCAAACGAAAAACATGATGTATCAAGTACTGTAGCAGGAAAGTGTAGGTTGCAGTGTGTGCAGTCGAGCTCAATGTCTCTCTGTCTTTCTCTGTGTCTGTGTGTCTGTTTGTCTGTCTCTTTCCTTCTCCCTGTCCCTCTCCATCTCTTTCTCTTTTTCTCTCTCTTCCTCTCTTACCATTTCTCTCTCTCTATCTCTGTCTCTGTCTCTGTCTCTCTTTCTCTCTGTCTCTGTCTCTGTCTCTGTGTCTGTCTCTGTCTCTGTCTCTGTCTCTGTCTCTGTCTCTGTCTGTCTGTCTCTCTCTCTCTCTCTCTCTCTCTCTCTCTCTCTCTCTCTCTCTCTCTCTCTGCAACTCACTGCGGTACGCAAGTAAGAATTAATTAACTTTTTGTGCTCAGTTAAAAGCCTTTACAACATCAATGTTTACAAATGCTTGCTTGAAGGCACAAACGCTGCAAAACCTCACACGCAATACTACTGTAGCACATTCTCGTGAGAACCGATTGCCTAACTGTATCATCAAAAGCATTAGCTTGCGTATGAATAAACCTTGCTGTCATTATCTTAAACTGGTTCACGTCCTCCGACATTTTCTGTCACTGTCAATTTTGTCCAAAATCGGCGATCGTTTCTTTCGAGTAAAAGGCCCAGTGGTCTGGAACTCGTTACCGCCATTATCTTAGACACGAAACATTTTCCCGCGAAACTTTTCTCGCAGCTCTTAACCCCTTAATAACTGGGGATCCTGGATATAAATGTCCATTTTACATTGAGTTACAGTTAAATACACGGTTAAGGGGTTAAAACATATTTCTTTAGTACACAAGCCGAGGCGCATTAGGTTTAATTATGCGCCTAGAAATGATGACGACGACGATGATGATGATGATGATGACGATGATGATGATGATGATGATGAATAACCGAGGTTTCGTTGTATTCCTATGTTAATGAATAACTTTGGACAGTCTTCTTTAAGTATGTTGCAATTGTTCAATGTTCACGTATCGTTGAATGGAAGGAGATTGGTAAAAATTCTATTAGCCTATAGCCCTATATGCTTATTATCATGTCTTCGACTTGCTAATTTGGGCAGTTTTTACCCATCTCCTGTCACAGACTGTCACAAATCTCGGACCCCCTTAAAGTGTCGTCCATAAATTACGTCACCCAGGTTTTCTAGTTACAGTAATAATTATATTCGAGTTTCTCGTTCAATTTTCAGCAGCAGAGACAGATATTCAACTTCCGACAAAGATAACAAATATTATTGGGATCTTGGAATTTTATGTATCTCTGGCAATAAAGTGTTAATGAGCAAATTAAGAGTCCTTTCTCAAACTCCTTTATCAGGTACATTTAAGATCTTATTCATACTGAAAGTGTGACATCCGCTTTCCACCTGTCACAAACTGTCACACTTTCTTAGACTCCTCCCCTCGAACGTGGCGTACTTTATGGACGGCCCCTTTATCTTGGCGTACTTTATGGACGGTCCCTTTGTCGTTGTGGATTGCACACACACACACACACACACACACACACTAAACAAGCGATAATTAATTAATTGCTCAATAGCTTCCTCGTTATGAGTTTGTCTTTTACAGGGAGCTTTGGGAGGACAGAGCTAAAGTGAAACTTTGGCGCAAATGCGATAGGAAAAGCACAAAACCATGCTATTGGAGGCACTGGGCAGACGTCGAATGATAATATAGTACAGTGGATCCCACTTAATCGCATACCGCTTAATTGCATAACCCGCATAATCGCTTAACAACATAAAAACTCGAACCAGTGTTTTGTGCGTACAATTCATTATCAGACGTCCCGGCTATTCGCACAGCCCAGTTAATCGCATAAGCAAGGCTTGCACCGCACATATGCATTTAAGGGGGTTTCACTGTAATTGTGATATTCAAACAGCTGTATAGGGGACTGTAGCTAAACAAGCTCTGAATGTTGGCAGATGTCAGAAAGTATACTGAGACTACTCTTCCTGCTATATTCTGAATATTTCGTGTTTCGGTCGATTTTGACGGATTAACCCATTAACTGGGGACCCCGGATATATCTGTCCATTTTACATTGAGTTACAGTTAAATACACGGTTAAGGGGTTAAATTATTCGTTTTGAGTATATTCTGAGTTCTGGTCGAGGCTTTGGTCGTCGTTATGGGCAACAGCTGTGCGAGGATCTGCGACGTCATGTCCTGGATTCGAATCCCGTTTACCTTTGGCCAACTCGAAGAAGAAGAAGAGCAAGAACAAGAACAAAAATCGACTCAGAATGCAGTTCAGTCCGACCTGGAAGCGGAAACTGACCAAGAAGTAGGCCTACACAGCAGAGAGCCAAGTACACGTAAAGGAAAGAGTCCGGGTCAGTATTACGCCAAGTACAACGGATTGGTTTCATCCATACAACTGCTGATCGTCATAGTTGTGGTCACCTCCGTCGTTAAGTTGTCTTACGTCTTTCCCAAACATCAGAACCACGGCGACTTACAACTGGTACAGGTGCTGTTCATGATCACTGGTCTGGCCATCATGATTTCGATCTACAAATGCCAAGCGAGGTTTCTGAGATCGGAAAGCGGACCGAAGGAGAGGAAGAGGAAGAGGAAGAGGAAGAGGAAGAGGGAGAGGGAGAGGGACAGCCTGGTTCTTATCGGAATCGTCACGTTCTGTGCTCTCAGTTGCCTGCACAGCTTTCTCGCCATACTGGAACGTCTGGTCTGCAGTCCGCTGTGGATCCGGTGTCCGGATCGAGACGTTGTCAGGAAACAGTTTGTCCGGGTCGTGTTCTACGTCTTCCGGATCGTCTATCTGGCGGGTCAGACGGTCTTCTGCATGGTCTTCAACAAGTCGTCGTTTGCCAACACCAGCCTCGCCAGACACGCGCTGATGTACCTGCAGGCGGTCAACCTCGTGTTCTGGTTTAGTTCGTTCGTGGACGAAACGGTTCACATCTTCAGAAACAACAACCGAACGGAAATACTGAGGAGCGAGGACCAAAGGTTCCGGACGTGCTTCGTGAACGATACGACGGGATTTTCCCAGCTGCAGGAATGCATCGCGAAAAATCATTCGACAAGCCTGACCGTCGCCGTTCACCAGTACGCCAACCCCATCTTGCGCCCGTTCTTCATAGAATACGCCCTGCTGGTCGGAGAGAGTCTGGCCCACTGGTTCCTCAGCTGCGGCGAGAAAACACACAGAGGAGAGGAGGAGGAGGAGGAGGATGGCAAAGGAGTGGATGACGTGGCAAGCGGGAGGAGGAACAGATCTGGCTATTCCCCAATCAAAGAAGGAGCATCAAGAGGACATGGCGATAATGATGATGATGATGATGATGAGGAGGAGGAGGAGGATGACCACTTGTTGTCGGAAGAAAATTATTCGGGACTTGTTGATGATTCGATTCGAACCCTAAACTATCGACCGATGGCTCTGGTCTTCCACGTCGGTCTGGCGGTGCTGTCCAACCTCCTTCTGTGCGTCTTCGCCTTCCTGCCGCACCTTCTCAACAACGCCGGCGACGCCACCTTGGATCACGAGCTGTACAAGACCTACTACTACTACTACTGCGTCCACACGCTGTTCACGCTGCTATCCGTGCTCGTCGGGTACGCGATCAGCAGCCGGTTCAAGGTCAAGAGGCGCGCGAACTTTACCGGACTGGACTTCATGCTGGTCTTCACCTCCGCCGGACCGCTGGCCTTCAACTGCTTCAAGCTGCTCGCGACGGGGTCGAAGAACCTGCGCTGGAGGGACCTCGATCTGATTCTCGTGTACAGGTGACATGTATTGCTTTATTACGGTATCAATTAACCCCTTAACCGTGTATTTAACTGTAGCTCAATGTAAAATGGACAGATATATCCGGGATTAAGGGGTTAAGGGGTTAATTTGTCCGCCCCGCTAACAACCTCGGCCGGTGGCGGATTTATATTTTTTACGACCCGGTAGCCTGCAGGGATACTTTTACACCCTCCCTACATCCCATTCCCAACACCCCCCCCCCCCCCAATTTGAGATCGACACCCCCAAAATTTTGGTAATGCGACAATGGTATGCATACGAAATGCATACTAATTAGCTCCGGACAGCCCCTCCAATTTGAGGTCGACACCCCCACCCCCCCAATTCACAATCCTAGAAGTATCCATGATGGTAGGCCTACACTTTCTTCTACACGTAAATAGTTACAGATTAAGTGTGAAAAGTGGCGAGATGGCCTTATTTTGCTTGTCAAGTTTATTAAGCTTTGAACTCGACTTGCCCGGCTGTATGACTTCTACACTTTGGCCATTTCAACGGTAAATTAAGCGACTAGGTAGTAGACTACGGTGCCCGATTTCGAAATCCCTGTAGAAATACACGAGATTCTATTTACTTACTTACTTTACTTACTTACTTACTTACTTACTTTACTTACTTACTCACTCACTCAATCAATCACTTACTTACTTACTTACTCACTTGCTTACTTGCTTACTTACTTACTCACTTACTTATTTGCTTACTTACTTACTCACTTACTATTTAGTAAGTAGTATTTGCAAAAATGAAAGGGTTTAGTTTTATATGACTCACGGTGTATATTCCTTTACTTATTTGCTTACTTACTTACTTACTTACTTACTTGATTGCTTACTTACTCACTTACTTACTTACTTACTTACAGGGCGTGCAGGACGCTCGAGATAATCGAGGTTCCGATGCAGGTGGTGTTCATGCTCTACGCCGGTCGGGTGGTGGTGGAGAAGAGGGCCGACGACCTGGTCCGTCGCGCCTGCTTCCGGGCGATCGCGGCGTTCCTGGCGCTCAGCAACGGCTGTCTGTGGTGTATCTACACGTTCAGTCCCGGCTACGTCGGCCGGCACTCGCTGGACACGTACTACGGCGACGCCAGCAGCGTCGTCATGAAGGCCGTCATCACGCCGGTGTCGCTGTTCTTCCGGTTCAACAGCGCTCTGGTGTTCGCTCGCGTCTTCTTCCAGACCAGATCCAAGGTTGTCAAATGAACGAACGCGAACGGCCCGCCGACCAGTGGCGGCTCTAGGATTTGGCAAGTGGGGGGGCCGTTGGGGTGGCAACTTCTAATCATGGGGGCCAACCATTTGTTGTTTAATGTATGTAGCATTAAGTATATGGTCCCAACTGGGGGGGTCACTGGGGGGGGCAGGCACCCAATAGGGGCACGGGCCCCCTCCCTGGCCCCCCCGGTGGAGCCGCCACTGCCGCCGACTAACTAACTGCTCGCGACATTCCGAAAATTATAGGCTGCTAGTTCAGTGTTTATTCTAGCCACCTTGACATTGGGGGGATTTTTTAATGTTTGGCGGGGGGAGGGGGGCACAAGGTCTGAGTCTCCACACTTTGGGGAGGGGGATTTCCATTCTCCCAGCCAACATGTACAAAATTTTGGGGGATAATTTTAAAACTGGGAGAATTTCTCCCTCCAGAGAAGGTCTAGATGAAAACACTGGGCTACTATATGCCGTGAACCGTAAAAACCAACCCCCGTTATATTTTGGCAAAATCTGTGTCAAATTTTGACCGAGTTTGATAAAGAATTCTCTCGCGATCAGGACTGGAAAATGCGGGTTGAAAAATCTGAAAAGTCTAAATTTAGTTATTTTAGCTTTTTTTGTTTTTAAATCGAAAATGGAAAAAGCTCATAATTCAATTAGTTCAAAATGTTACTATCTGCACACAGCAGAACATTTATCTGGCGAAGATATAGAGAAGGGTTTGTGAATGTTTATGTAGTATTTGCAAAAACTGCATCTTAGGAAACAAACACGTGACAAAATTATTGCCAAAATGAAAGGGTTAGTCTCACGGTTAGACTCACGGTGTATATTCCTTTACAGCTTACGACTGCCCCTCTGCCCTCTCTCCCTTCGTTCCCCTTATCTAATAGGCCGTCAGGCTCGATCCTTGCATCACTTTTTGAGAAGCTAGGTTAGGGAAGGAAAAAGGTATAGGGTTGGGCCCCCACTTTTTCATCCAAGTTTGCGCCTACGGGCAGGCTGAATCCCAGACCACATAGAAGAGCTCAAGGGCAATCAAATACCATAAACTATTCAATGCTTGGCCATCTTGTGAATTTTTACGGAATCATCTTGTACAGAATTTAGATGAATTAAAATATCACGTACCTCATATGCAATACGCATTTAAATGCTGCATTTTGTGTTATTTGAATAAAAAGTATTTAAGATTTAGGCCAACTAGATCTTATAATATATGGAAAACACTTTAACATTTATTCGTATAAGATTTAACGTCGGACACCTTTATAAGACGTTGCAACGGGCTTATGAATTTCCAAAGGCCGCTTAACCGAAAGGTGATCGGCGGGCAAGTGAAAGGCTGTTAAGCAAGTGAAGCAAAATAGTCTCCGATAACGGAGTTAACTGTAAAAGATAAGACCGAAAGAATTTAAAGGTCAAGGTTCAAATCAAATGCTGCTCAATGCATATGCGGATAACAAGCGTTAACTTCTATTAGGGCCGCTGGACTCAAGTACCTCCACTTTTTTAGAGGTTGGGTCAGGGAAGGGGAAAGGCATAAGATTCGGCCCTCACTTTTTCGCCCACGTAGTCGCCTATACCACCTATGATCGGTACTGCTATTCGGCAAATGCTTACATTAGCATCGATTTAATCGGTGTTTATTCTAGCCACCTTGACATGGGGAGGGGAGTTTGAAGTGTTTGGAGGGGGACAAGATTTGTCTCTCCACGCTTGGGGAAATTTCCATCCCCAAGACAACATATACACATTTCTGGGATTTTAAAACTGGGGAATCCCCCCCCCCAAAAAAAAACAGGCCTAGAATAAACACTGGATTTAATACAAGCTGCTTTTTTGCCCAAATAAACAAACCAAGTAAACCGCGATGGTGAAGAAAGTGACGAAGGCATATGAGGCGAGAAGGTGACCTGCGGTGTAGAAAAAGAGTGAACAATAGGTGTAGGGGGAGGGGTGTGGGAAAGAAGAATGGTAAGAGAAGATGACAGTACTAGAGTCATTATGACCAATAATGCAGCCAGAAATTTGATTGGGGAAGGGGGTATAATGTGTTTTTGGGGCATAAATATTAAAAAAACTGAAAATCTTACAAACACATTGAACATTTTAAGGTGGGGGATATATATAGCGATTTACCCCCCCCGTCGCTACGCCCCTGACTAGTACATTTAATAGCGATAACCCTATCACTTGCCATCGGAATATCTAGTCAGGCTTTCAAAATATCGACCTATAACCGAATGAAACGCATAACTGTCCAGTATTAGGCTATGTATATTAACACATAATATATATATATATTACACATAATATATTATATATTACACATAATATATAACAATAACGAATAATTGTGAATTATTAATTATTATGTTCTCATTATGATTTCGGCGTCGTCATCATCATCATCGTCGTCGTCGTCGGGGTCCTCCTCTGCCTAACCCGAGGGTCGACCCAAGAGGCAGGGGCATAACGATGGGGGTATAGCAGTACAGTATATATACCCCCAAAATTAGGCTACCTTAAAGTTTTTAATGTGTTTTTTAAGAATTTCAAAGTTTTTTAAATAAAGATTTATACCCCCCCCAAATCGCATTATACCCCCAAGTCGAAGTCCTGGCTACGCCCCTGCCAGGAGGTACCGGAGCGATTGCGAGTGGGAAGGTATCGACCCCTGAAGTATGAAGGAAGATTTTCAGGCTATGGTTGACCACCACCGTATCTCGAATCCAGTTTTAATCGCCTTTTACCACGTTGACTGATGATACCAAAGGAACAACAACAACAACACCATCATCGTCGTCATCATCATCATCATCATCATCATCATCATCATCATCATCATTTCATCATCAGCATCATGAGAATGCTTTTTAGTTGATTAGTATCAAAATGCTTCCCGGTCGTGGTCACCGTACCAGCGTATCGACTTCGACTTCTAACTCTCGCAACCATTACCCCCACGAAATGCGCAAATAAGGAGTGTCTAATATGTTCTCGCAATGTTTTGTAATAATAATAATAATAATAATAATAATAATAATAATAATAATAATAATAATGCATAATCGTTCGTGCAAGTTGAAGTTGAGTTTCCGTTAGGGGCTGTCCATTAATTATGTCAAAAATTTTTGAGCAAAGTTTGACCCCTCCCCTTGTCAGCAAATGTCAGCTTTCAGTGACCCCCCTATAATTATGTCTAAAGTTTTGACCCCCAACTAAGATCAGTGACGGGTCTCCCTAAAAAGTTTAGAAGGTTATTATTTTTGCGGCAATGACCATTTTCCCCTTTCTTTTGCTCATCAAGTGTCATAATATGGTGATGGTGATCTTGTTTCTTGCTTGTCAGGCTTTTTTCCGCTGTAATATAATAATATTACATGAAATTTTCTATTTTTTATAATTTGTAAAAAAAGGTGACATTGTTGATGTCAACTTCTCTTGACACCACCTGGGCCCCTCCCCCTGTCAACAACTGTCAAACTTTTTCAAACCCCTTCCTATTTTGTTGACGTAATTGCTGGACAGCCCCTGAGCAGCTGTTAAATTAGCAAAAACGAGATCGCATTGCTTGAATCTAATTTATGCGCAAATGTTAGCTGGAGAAAACAAAAATTGATGAGAGGAAATTAGAAACGTCAGTGAAAATCGTTGTAATTTCATCTAAAATAGGTTTGCTTTTCTCGAATGCCTAGTTTGAAAAGAACTATAAATAATGGCTGTACTCAACGATAATTTAGTCTAAAAAACGAAGATAGTTTTAGACTGAAGACGGCCTGCCTTATGTTTTAGACCGATTTTTAGGCTAGTGCGATGGACTACTTTTCAAAATCCTATCGGCATTCTACATGTACACATGGGCGCTCGCACATTAGGGCAAACGGGGCACTTGCCCCCCCCTGGAAAATGCAAATACCAATATTTCACGTTGAAATTTGGAAACCTTGTTAAAATTTCATCCGTGACCATTGTGTTAAAATGCGTTTTGCCCCTCCTGGAAAAAATTATGGGGCGTAACCGTGATAATTGTGTTTTGCCCCTCCTGAAAAAATATCTGTGGGCGCCCATGATACTGCACATGCACATTGGACACTTCTATTAATTTCTCTTTCGTGCGAATCGAAGACAAGTAAGTAAGTCAGTCAGTCAGTGTCTTATTTTCCGTATCGCATAATCTTTCCGTGTTTTCCACCGGAACCGGAGTCCATAGTTTGCTGGTTCTTTGGGAGTGACACGTATCCCTGGGCGGGCATCCAGACCCACGCCCCGGTGTTCCTCTTCTGCAGCTCCCGACCCGTTTCGACGGCGTCGGGGTCCTCCTCGACCTGACCCGAGGGTCGACCGAAGAGGTACCGGAGAGAGTGCGAGTAACGATGGTATCGACCCCCGAAGCACGGAAGATTCGTACGGTTGACCACCGCCGTATCGAATCCAGTTTTCATCTTCCTTTACCGCGGTCACTGACGTCATCAGAGCAACAACGAAGAGCAACGATGACGTCATTTCTCTTCTCTCCTGTAAGAAAAACGGAGAGTGCATTCCGGTTCGAATATACAGTAGAACTTCGTTATAACGCATTTGTCGTATCTGTAAAATTCAATACGTTATATTCAATGTACGACGTTATATCCAATACCATCAAACACAGTAACGCAGCGTTATGATCGATTATACGCTATAACAGAGTCCGTTATAACGAAGTTCTACTGTAGGCCTATATACTTTCGGTTCGATAGTAACGGCTATACTAGTGTAAATGCTTTCAAAAGAAACCTAAGAAGACTTACTACAGGATAATTAATAGATTAGTCTTGTATTGCTATTATACTGTAGATAAAGTATTGTAGAAGTAGTGAATACAGGAACTGAATGAATGAATGAATGAATGGATGGGTTAAACATTCTGGTTCTCAAACAGAGCAGACCACGCTAATAATAATAATAATAATAATAATAATAATAATAATAATAATGATGATGATGATGATGATGATGATGATGATGATGATGATGATGATGATGATAATAATAGCAATATTATAATAATGTGATTTAAACTTTTAAAGTGACTTGGGAAGATATGTAGTGAGCCTGTGTGAAATCACTAGGCCCCTATTAGCGTTATTATTATTATTATTATTATTATTATTATTATTATTATTATTATTATTATTATTATTGTTGTTGTTGTTGTTGTTGTTGTTGTCAGACAATTTTCTATAGCGTCGTAAATGAGCTAAGAGCACAAAACAAGGGTGCATACTGATAAAATAAGTCACCCAACAGTCATCATTGCTATGCTTTCATGGTATAACTTTGCAAAGCCCGAATTTTGAGTTTATTATTACGTCCGCTCACAGTAGCTGCTAAAAGTTAATTCCCGCATGATCCTTTGACATGACGCGCAGATAACAACATATTGGGCATAAACTAAGGCTTTACGCGTGTAATAATAATGTTACTACTGCTCCAGTGTATGCAATTTGCGAACCCTAGGAGCAAACCCAAGTTTACCGACACCCCACCAAGCAAGCTAGACCCGATTTTAATGGACAAATAATGAGACAGGTGGAAAGCGACGAAACGTTGATATTTGGAAAAACCAATTACCATTTAGTCTCATTTTAGTGAATTTCTAGAAACTTCGCAGCTCAGCGTTTGAAATCGACTGACATATAACGACGTCACGAAGAATTAGAAAAATCAAAATTTTCAATAATCGATTAGAATAATGATTTCTTCGAGTAGATTAAACAACTATTGAACTTAAAATCCGTCGGAAAACCTAAACAATCTTCATACCTCAGGTTTTCTTTATCAGATCTTTTCTGCTTCGGATTCTCGTAAGACTTCTTGTGCCCGAGTAGATGTAACTTTGAGACGTGTAGCGCCTCGTATGCTTGAGGACGCTTTTATATATACAGCAATGGCCTGGTCACCCTATTCGACATGCTACTGTACCTGGAGTCGGCACGGCTGATACGTTGAGGAAGAAGAAGAAGAAGACGAAGGTGTACATGGAAAAGATTGGCTATGTCCAGACAACGTATATATCGCGTCCAAATCCCATTTCTTTTAACTGATTTCTGTTGAGTGTGTAAAGACAGAAACACTAGAAACGGTTAAAAACCAAACTGGTTTTAATGTAGAGAGGAGTCCAGTGTTTTATACAGGCCTGTTAGGAGGGGAGATTTTCCCTCCCAAAACCTCAAAATTCCCCCCACCCCCAATCCCAGCACTTACACAAATTTTGCATTGAACTGTGTCTTTTTCCCTCCAACCAAGTCGATCCCCCAAAGCCTCAATTCCCCCCCACAAGGCCTGGAGTCTGGATAAAACACTGGAGGAGGCTGTTTTTTCCGGGAGCCAAGCATCGAACCCCCAACCCACCACCTTCCCCGGCCCAATTCTATTCCCCCCGGGTCCAATGAGTCTAGATGAAACACTGGACATTGACATGTACCCCGAACTTATGAATATTCACTTGTGAATGACTTAATGTGCGTTAACAACCATGTAATACTACTACTACTACTACTAACTACTACTACTACTACTACTACTACTACTACTACTACTACTACTAATAATAATAATAATAATAATAATAATAACAACAACAACAACAATAATATAATAATAATAATAATAATAATAGTTATAATAATAATAATAATAATAATAATAATAATAATAATAATAATAGTTATAATAATAATAATAATAATAATAATAATAATAATAATAATAATAGTTTTAATAATAGTTATAATAATAATAACCCCTCCGAACACAAAGTCCTGAGAAAATGCCTGCAAACTGGAGGTACGTCTTAAGACCATAGATCAAAATTAACCATATTGACACAATCTTGTACAAGCGCTTGGAGCTATCGCGTTTAAAAATTCGCGAAGTTAGGATGTATTTTTAGAAGATCGGCGAGATCGACTTCCTAGGAAGGGCGAATTACAAAATGAACTGGCTTTAGTGTATGCCTACTTTTTAGTTTTTACGGAGGATCTGATACGCGATTCGGTGCTTTGTCCTATGTTCGTTTGCGCTGGAAACTCGATCAAAACATCCCGAAGAATGACAGCCGGAAGTGAAATAGAGCTCTTGCCAGTCGCTGGTCTATGAGCTGGCGGCGTCAAAAGGTGTCAACTAACAGCGAAGCAACCATATTGAAATATCTGCTTATACATTCTTTAGCAGGACTCTCTCTCTCTCTCTCTCTCTCTCTCTCTCTCTCAGTGGCGTAGCCAGGATTCCAGAATAGGGAAGCAGTGGCGGTTCTAGGAATTCTTGGTTGGGGGGATGAAAAAATTGTTTTGAAATTGGTGACGAGGGGGTGCAAAGTGAAGAAGAAAAACAAGAAAAAAAGAGAAAAAAGGTCATTGTTAGTGTTTTGCTCACTAAATGTTAAGAAACCTTGCCAAAAAGGGCCGACAAGCAAGAAAAAGAAGGTAATTTGCAGTATTTTTCACTAATTTTTAAAAAATTAAACACCGGAAAATAGGTTGACAAGCCAAAAAGGTCATCCGGAACTCCGGTGGGGGGATGCATCCCCAGTCATCGACATGGTGGAACCGCCATTGAGTAGTAGTAGTAGTAGTAGTAGTAGTAGTAGTAATAGTAGTAGTAGTAGTAGTAGTAATAATAATAATAATAATAATAATAATAATAATAATAATAATAATAATAATAATAATAATAGGGTTTAGAGTGGTTCACTAGGAGTGCCCTGTGTGTCTGTGAGAACTAATCGTCATCCATGGCGAAGGATTGACAATGAGAAATGAATGCCAAAGACTTTCCCAAGTCCAGACAAAGATTCCTGTTGACATTCTCCGTGTCACCGGATCCTCCCCGGGCGACCGGTCGTTGCGTGCCGTTTGATTTAAGCTGTGAAGAAATCGACGAGATTAGAGTATTAAAAGAACCCGCTGACCCGTCACAGGACACGGAAGCCGAGTATGTGCTCTGTCGGGCTCCATTAAGTGTCAAGCAAAGGAACCATTTGCTGTTTCCTCGTCGCTAAGGGTCAGTGATGATAGTGTAACAGGTTCAGCGAGAAGCGTATTCGTTGTAATGCATGCAAATTATTAGGTCTAACTGTCTGTCGTGAAAAAACAGTGGATATTAGCCTCGGTGCAAGACAGCCGAAATTTTAACATGAAATGATGATGATGATGATGATGATGATGATGATGAGGACGAGGACGACGACGACGACGAAGATGATTATAATTTTTATTTTATTTATTTCCAACTCAAAACATCATAGAACATAAATCATAAGCACAATGATCATGTAGATTGTAGAAAAATTAATTTTATTTAATTAATAAATTAATTAAAGCAATATTTAGTACTAGTTGGAATATAATTCCCGTAAGCCGGTACCATACATATAGGTAAGTAGATAGATGTCTTAATTGTGATAATGATGGTGGTGGTGGTGATGATGATGATGGTGGTGGTGATGATGATGGTGATGATGATGATGGTGATGATGATTATGATGATGATGGTGGTGATGATGATATTTAAGACTGACTGCTTGTCATCGTAATCGTCGTCGTCGTCGTCGTCATCATCAGCATCATAATCATCGTTGTTGTTGTCATTATCATCGGAGTCCTTGTACTCACTCAGTGTTGAACTGCTTGTACAGGCGGGAAACGTCTCTAAGGCGACATAGATTTGAACAGCGGACTCCAAGGCCTAGCACTTCACCTTAATCACCACTTGACCAACACGCCACCTGCCGACAGGAAACCGACTCTATTAACCACCATCCGGTCTACGGTTACATATTAGGCAATATTATATGCGAGAAATCTAGAGTTGATTTGAGGAACGAGATGAAGGTGAAGGGGAGGAATGTGCGAGGATGGAAGGGAGCATGGAAGGGAAATAGACAGTGGCAGCTCCAGGATTTCTTGGTGGGAGGGGCGGGGGGTGAAATGAAATCATGGGAGGTTGGTGGGGGGGTGAAAATAGAATAAAAAATTCATAAACTTTGCCAAAAAAGGCTGACAAATGGGAATTTTATCCCTGATTTTACTACACTTTTACCGAAAAAAATTGTCTTAAAAAGGTCATCTGTAGTATTTTCCCCGTAGTTTTACTAGATATTTACCCAAAAATAGGTTTCACAAGCAAAAACAGGTAAATTAGGTCCGGTGGGGGAATGCATCCCCACTCAGTCATCCCCCACGTGGAACCGCCACTGGAAATGGACAATTGCTTTAATTTTTCGTCCTCCGTGTAATCCGATCCTCGATAAGCAGGATAACCGATAGGTCATCCCGTCCGTCCTTCGGACATGACGCGGATCAACAACGGACGCAGATGTCTCGCTCGAAGTAATTACTTAATCTCTCTCAAAATGCAAAGAAATCTGCAATGTCCAACTGCGCGCACCGCCACACCAGCGCTCAGACGCAAGAACTCACTTGAAACTATTTAAATTTTAAGGTCAAAGATTAATATATAGGCCTAACTTCACACACACACACACGCACACACACACCACACACCCCATATATATATATATATATATATATATATATATATATATATATATATATATATATATATATATATATAACTTTGTGTGCACATAGTTTTATGTACAGTACATGATTGTAGACCTGCCATTTAACAACGTGTGCGTAGTGCAATCTTAATAGGAAACGAATATAACATTTTCTCAAAAGCACATAATGATTAATACGTTGCCATGGCGACAATGTTACCGAATGTTGGATAGGGGTCTATATAGGCCAAGACGTGTAAATACAAATGCTGTTCTTTTGATGTCGCGATGCAAGATTTGCGGCATTTTTCTTATCCTTTAATAAACCACCTTCAGGTGTGTTTGATTGGCGCGTTAATCTATACTGACAATTACTTCGCAAATTTATTAACGATATCTGGTCGCTGCAGAAAGTTTGCGCAACGATGTTCTAAGTCGGATATAAAATGGCAGAACAACTTCAGAATAATGGCTGAGGGCATTTTACATTATAACTAACGCATAGGAAAATGTTCAATTTATATAGCGCTTCCACGGTATTGCATTAGTCACTTGTCTGAGGCGTTACGTAGACTATGCTAAACAAAACCAGATGGAAATAAGAGTTCCTGGGATTTGAACCCAGGTTCAGTATTGTAAAAGCGCTCTAGAAATGATGATCTTTTTTTGGCCATTTTTGCCTTGCTTACTGCCCTATAGCAAAATCGTCTAGGCCCCCTAATAATAATAATAATACTAATAATAATAATAATAATAATAATAATAATAATAATAATAATAATAATAATAACAATAACAATGTTCAATAACAATAACAATAACAATAATTTTAATAATAATAATAATAATAATAATAATAATAATAATAATAATAATAATAATAATAATAATAATAATAATAATAATAATAATAATTTGACTGATTCCAAAGATTCAGGAATGCTGGCTGTCAGTTCCGCAAGGACTGAACTCCTTGAACGACTTTTTTTGCTATACCCACTGGCACACTTACTATTCGGCGTCTGTGCCAGTTCAGTCACAAATCCGTACTGCCTGTGTGACAGGTTCGTGAAAACTAGTTCGTGACGAACCGTCGGCGAGTAGGTGAACGCTCGTCAGGCCTTTCTGCGAACGCGACCGTTTGCCCAGCATGCAAGTGTTCACCGAAGCGTATCGTCGGTTTCGACGCCTTCACAGCCGATTGCCTCACCTGCCTGACTAAATTCATGCCGTCGTATATACATGACCTGAACCGAGCTGTTAGACAGGTATCGTGGTCTGACCTCGTGTTGTTAGCGCTATGCATGGATCCTATCAAAGTCTGAACAGTAATTTCGTAACGGATTAGGCAAATCATCTTCCAACAGGTAAGCCATCACACGCTTAAGAACGTATCATTAGAGGACTGGATAATTCAATGTGGGAATTCAGCAGTCAGGCCCGCCATGGCGTCTAATCAGTGTTTTATACAGGCCTGTTAGAGGAGAGATTCCCCTCCCCAGTGGCCCAGGATTTGGCCCGTCAAAACAACTTCTAAAATCCAACCATTTGTTGTTTAATGTATGTAGCATTAAGTATAAAAAACTGGGGGCCACCGGGGGCCAGACACTCAAAATCCACTGCCCCCAAAACCCAAAAATTCCTCCCAAAACCTCAAAATCCCCCTCCAAAATTCCCAGCCCTTACACAAATTTTTCATTGAACTGTGTCTTTTCCCCTCCAACCACGTCGATCCCCGAAAGCCTCAATTTTCCCCAAAGGCCTGGAGTCTGGATAAAACACTGCGACTAATTCTAATGAAACCGAAACGTCATCAGTGGCGGCTCCAGGATTTGCAAAGTGGGGTGGCAACTTCTATGCATTAACCATGGGACCAGCTATCTTTTATATTTTATAAACCTGGACTAGTCTAGTTGCTTAGAACGAGTGCGCTAAAGTATGGGGGTGGGGGCCACTGTGGGGGTCGGGCATTCGATAGGGGCACGGGTCCCCTCTGTGTTGCCGCCTCCGAACGTGAGAAGCACTTTTATAAATAAAGAAGAAATTTCTAATTAAAATTCCGAATATATTAAGTTACAGAACGTAACAAAGTCTCCTGGCTGAAAGACGAAGATCTTAAAAAAGCGCACAAGTGATTCGTAAGTTGGAAGACGTTTGCAATAAGACTGCATTTGAAAATATCGTTAATAAATATGCTGCTTACTTTGAAACAGCGATTTGCTGCAGACTTCTGGACATCATTCTGAATTTATCGCGTCGTTAACTGGACAGGGATGGAGAGTGTGGGGGAGCTCACAAGATAAGAGATTCTAGATCACTATTATTACTACTACTATTACTACAAAACTACTACTACTACTATTACTACCACCACCACCACCACCACCACTACTACTACTACTACTACTACTACTACTACTACTACTACTACTACTACTACTACTACTACTATTACTATTGTTATTATTATTACTATTGTTATTATTATTATTATTATTATTACTATTACTACTACACTACTACTACTACTACTACTACTACTACTACTACTACTACTACTACTACTACTACTATTACTACTACTACTACTACTATTATTATTATTATTATTATTATTATTATTATTATTATTATTATAACAACAACAACAACAACTACTACTACTACTACTACTACTACTACTACTACTACTACTACTATATGTACTACTACAATTAACAATAATTATAATAATAACAATAATAATGATATTATTGTTGTTTTAAAATATGGAACGCACTTGAGTTTGATAGTTGATAAAGTGATATGTCGTTTTGCATCGTATAGAAAGTAAATTCGTTTTCCAACGATGCTTCCCGCTGCACATGACGCCCCGGTGACTGACCAGTGTTCCGGTCTTCAACGTCGATGGCTTTCTGACTGAAATCGAGAGGAGACATCAGTCGGAGAGAAAGAAATGGCGGACCGCAGATCGAGCGCCGAGGTTCTCCGCTGGGTCTCTCACGTCTTCCTCGTGTTCGTCTTCACGACGATGCTGCTGATGATGTACGCGTCGCGAATGCAGCACCTGGACGCCGAACAGAGCGCCGTTGAGCGGAGACGGGAGGCAGTCCGTGAGAAGATCCGGCTCCACCGTCTCCGGGAGCTGCAGAAAACCATATTCCGGAACCCCAAACGACCGCCGGATCAGACGTACAACATCAACGTCACGCTGAGCGAGCACACGCCGCTGGAACGCGACGTCCCCGACACCCGCCCGGTGCAGTGCCGCGCCCGGCGGTACGCCGTCTCGACCCTCCCGACCGTCACCGTCATCATCCCGTTCTACAACGAGGCCCTGTCGATGCTGCTGCGAACGGTCCACAGCATCCTGACGCGGACGCCGCCGGAGCTGCTCAGCCAGATCATCCTCGTCAACGATCACAGTCCGAACGATGATCTGAAGGATCCTCTGGAGAGCTACGTCGCTCTCCTGCCGCGGAAGGTCGTACTCGTCCGGACGCGGAAGAGGGAGGGACTGATCCGGGCGAGGATGATCGGCGCCTCCATGGCCACCGGGGACGTGCTGATGTTCCAGGACGCGCACACCGAGGCGAACGTCCAGTGGGCGGAGCCGCTCCTGGAAGAGATCGTCAAGAATCCGAAGACGGTCATCCAGCCGAACGTGGATCAGGTGGAAGCGATGACGATCCAGTATCTCGGAGGAAGACCGATTGTCCCCGCGGGGATTCAGCTGGGATCTCAGGTTGCCTTATAACCGACTCTCTGCATTTACTGTGCACGATTTCTGCTATTCTTGCATAGCCTGACTGGAATCATAATTATTATTATTATTATTAATTCTGACAATTTCATATAATATAATACAATACAATACCATACAATACAATCTTCTTTCTTCTTTCTTTCCTTCCGTCTTTCCATATTGGGTTGGACGATGGGTCTGAATGAGTTCCTTCCACTTCTGTCTGTCTCTTGCTGCTCTGGTCAATTTGATGAAGTTCATTTGCATTTCTTCTGCATCCTCTTTTAAGTTTTCTATCCATGTTTTTCTTGGTCTTCCTTTTCTCCTTTTCCCTTCAACATAGTTGTATAGCGCTTTCCTTGGTATTCTTCCTTCCTTCCTTCATTCTTTCCACATGACCATTATATACAATACAATACAATATAATAATACAATACAATACAATACAATACAATACAATACAATACAATACAATACAATTTTTTCCGGATAATTAATTAATTATGGATATAATAAATTTGCCGGAGGTACGTATGGATGGAAGAAGAAGCGACTGAGTTTTCGTCACGACTTCGTGGCGCATCGAACCCCAACCCTCGTTGGTTGTGCCATCGCCATTCGAAAAGACTACTTCCTGTCCATCGGGGGCTTCGACGACGACATGAACATCTGGGGCGGAGAGAACATCGAACTGGCCTTCAGGGTCTGGCTGTGCGGGGGACAGGTGAGAGCAGTGGCGTAGAAAAACGGGGGCTTTAAACCCCATTCCCCTCCCCTGGCTGCCAGCGACAATAATTGCATGCGCTTCCATATATTTTTATTTTCGGACGCGGTTTTGGGGGTCAAACCCCTACCCGCTTGGCTGGCTGCAGACCCAACATTTCTATAGAATGTAAAGGTTTAAGGCTACGACCATTTTACTTGTCAGCATCTGCAAAGGAAAAATACAGGAATGAAAGAAGAGGATGGCCTTTTTGCATGTCAAGATTTGTTTGAAGTTGGTTACTATCAAAACCACCCCCTCCCTTATGGAAATCCTGGTTATGCCACTGGATGAGGGTATTAACCTGTAAGGGGTAAATTTTCCATATTTCTATCCGATGGGGACCTAAACTGGAGCTTCTGTGGCGCCACTTCGTAATAGCGCACGGAAGCATCAGCCGGTGATGGCATTTCGAATCAGAATCACTTGATCGCAGTTACTGAAGACCGCTCTATAAGTGCATCTCAGTTATGGTCGGATCGGTGGCGGCTCCAGGATTTGTAAGTGGGGGCGTTGAGGTGGCAACCTCTGAGCATGAGGGCCACTATTTTTTTACAAATCCGCGCATTTAGGAAGAATATCACCCTCGATGTGGGGCCACTGGGGGGGACCAGTATTCAATAGGGGCGCAGGCCCCCCCCCGGCTCCCTGCGGGGCCGCTTCTGGATCAAATATCTGTGATTTCAAGAGCGCTAAAATATATTACGCGTCTCTCTTTTATATGAAATTAAACAAAATAAAACCAATAAAGTAAATTTCATGTGGCCAATTAGGAGTCTGTCTGAAAACCATTGCAAATACTTTCAACATTTAGACACCAAGTTTTTCTAGATGGATTCTTGGGGGCGGAAGATGGCAGAGTGGGTTACGTGCTTAAGCGTCAGGCTGACGGAGCGGGTTTAAGCCCCGTTAGTGCCCTAGTGGCTTTCACAGACAGTAATGCCTTCTAAGCCACTTTAAATCATGCTTAGTTTTTTTGATTCCATTTATTGTTTCAACTGTTACTGTCTTTTCGTCCAAACTCTTCGATAAATCCATTATCCTGGTATTAAAAATGTATTACTCTGGTTCCACGGCCTTCTTGAAAAGTTTTCATTTACCTGCGTAAATTAAACATCAATTTACCTGTATTGAACACGGTCAACACCTTTATACAGGTACTCAATCATCCGTGTTCCCGCGTCGCGCACACCTTCAAACCGTTCGCCTACCAGTTCGACGGAGACCGGGAGAAGATAGTCCAGAAGAACCAGATGCGACTGGCCGAGCTGTGGATGGACGACTGGAAGAAGTACTTCCTGGCCGCCACCTACAACTGGCCGACGAAACACACGTACCTGACGGAAGACGAGAAGAGATCCCTCGACAAGCGAAAGATCATGAAGAAGAACCTCAACTGCACGACCTTCAAGTGGTACATGGAGAACATCATACCGGAGGTACCGAGCCCGCCGCTGGACGCGGTCTTCTACGGAGAGGTCTTCAATCTGAAGTCGGAGAACTGCTTCTACGTCGCCTCCGATGGGTACGTCGCGCTGACCAATTTCTGCTTCTTCCATCGGTTGGTCCCGCAGAACATCTTCTACGTCGACCGCGACGGCCGACTGATGTTCCGCAACCACTGCGTCTTCGTCGATCCCAGCATCGCCCTGCTGCGCATCGGCGACTGCGCCAACGCCCACCGGCCGCGGGAAGAGTGGGACGTCGAAAGGCACAGCGAGGTCGAGGGCGTCCTGACCGTCACCGTCCATACGGAGCCGCCGAAGAAGCTGTGCGCCACCCAGGTGACCAACGTCAACCCCGTCCACTACTACAAACAGATGCCGCAGGCGTTGCCGTGCGAACCGGGTAACTGGTTCCAGAAGTGGAGGTGGACCTACAAGTTCGACTACGACTACAACTGGGAAAAGCCGGAGAAGACTCAGTGATGCGTGTCCATGGGCGTAAACTTGGATGAAAAAGTGGGGGGGGGGCGGGGGTCAAGCCCAGGACATGTTTTAAGAAAAATTTATCAGTGCAGAAATTTTTTAAAAATCTTGAAAAGCAAAGAAAGGTCGTCACCCGAATTTAGGTATTTCAAATTTGAGCCTAAAATTCAGACAACGACCTTTTTTGCTTCTCCGTTAAATTAACTTAGATACACATTATCATACTCTATATGTCATTTTATCACTGCACATTTTTTTATCACTGCACATTTTGTGTATCACTGCACGTTAAAACAGGCCCTGTTTAAGCCCAATCCCTATATATTTCTCCCTTCCCTCAGCCTAGCCCAGGGGCATTCGATTAAATTTATGAAGGCCACATTTTCTAATCTAAAGACTGGTGCCCAGAAACAGGTAATATTTGTAGTAACGAAAATATAGTAACGGAAAACAATGAAGTTGAAAAAACAAGATATTTAAGAAAGTATTTCGTAAGTGTTAGAAAAAGTGATCTGTTGTTTCAGTATCTACGCCGGCCGCTGGTCACTTTACAGCACTTTGCGGGCCGGGTCTGGCCCGCGGGTCGCCATTTGAATACCTCTTACCTAGCCTTTCAGAAAGTCGGAATGGGGGCGGCTCAAGCCGAGTGGCCTAATATAGAAGTTTACGCCTACGGACTTGTAACGCTTTGATGGATTACAAAGAGAAAATTATTTAGCGCAATGACTTCGTGAAGAAGTTACGGTGTAATTTCATGCGTCAATATTGCGTTACTTTGCGTTCGGATCAGTCAGCCAATTCCATATGAACCTTAAATGAACATTTACGAACAACGCCCTTCGGGTGATTCTTAACGTTCAGTTTAGTCTTACTGTATTCAGGAACGTCATTCCATTGCTTTCCAGGGGGGGCAAGAATTTCGATTGCAAGGCAGGCAGTAATTTTTAAAAATACCTATGCAGTATGTAAATTGGTTTTTGTCCATAGTACATGCTACATACGATACTACATAGTACATACCAGTGATTGTAATAAAATTATTAAAAACAATTTAGAACACAATGAATTTTAAAACACACAAAAATCGCGAAATTGTCTCCCTAAAAATTAGGGTGGATCAACGTTCCCCCTGCACTCCCCTCCTCCAAATGACGTCCCTGGTTTTATTACTTGTGTGCGTGAACTTTAGTTTCGTCGAGATTTTTGCAATCAAAGATTAGATTTGATCGTAATCTCGTGTTTGATTGATTTTCTTGAAAATCCACTTTGCACTAAGCACCAAGGGCGTTCTTCTAAACGTAAACCAACTGACCATTGGCGTAGCCAGGATTGCAGTGGCCCCAGTGGCGTAGTCAGGATTGCAGTGGCCCCAGTGGCGTAGCCAGAATTTGCAGTAGGGGTGGTAACCAACTCCTAAAAATCTTGACCAGCAAAAAAGGTCATCCTCATCTCTGTTTTTCTTCTGTTTTTCCCTTTGAGGTACTGACAAGCAAAAAAATGTCACCTTCCTTACTACAACTTTACATTCTACAGCACTTAGACAATTTTTGGTCGACAGCCAGCCAAGGGGGTTTGATCCTCCAAGCCGCGTCCGAGAATAGAAAATGTAGGCATATGTAAACCCATCAAACAATTTTTTCCGTTGGCAGCCAAGGAGGATTTAATCCCAGAAACTCCCCATGGCTACGCCCACTGAGTAGCCCTAAACAAAAAACAAGCATTCAACCCTGAAGACAAAAGCTGAAGATAGAGAGGAGCGGCGACGCTGGAGTATGGAACCTGTCTTTGGACAGAGCACCCCCTATAAGAAAAAGAAGAAAAAGAAGAAGGAGAAGGAAGAGGAGGAGGAGGAGGAGGAGGAGAAGGAGAAGAAGAAGAATTCCTATTACAAAAACTGACTCGCATGAAAGCGAAGCCATTTGCGCCTAGAAAATGGGGGACAGTCAAAGTACCGTTAGGCCTACACATATTCTTGCGATTAGATTTTGCTACTTCGAATGTCAAACAACGCTAACACACACACACACACACACTTTTTTGTCCGCCACAATACAAAAGCCACGCGAAAGAGAAGTCAACCCATTGGCAAAACCGCTTCACCGGTTACTTAATACATATTCATCGTTCGCCATCGTCTGTTTTTAGCTGTGGTCGCGCAACGCACAATCGATCTCTGCACAGGTGCGTACACAGGTGAATGGCAGACAGCTTCCATCGTACTCGAAATCCGTTTGGCTACTACTGGTCGCCGGATAAGCATCTTATCGAAGCTAGCCTCTAGGTAGGTCCTA
Organism: Metaphire vulgaris; assembly: GCA_018105865.1. Classification (NCBI taxonomy): domain Eukaryota; kingdom Metazoa; phylum Annelida; class Clitellata; order Crassiclitellata; family Megascolecidae; genus Metaphire; species Metaphire vulgaris. Next base: position 7,768,499 of record CM030870.1, on the reverse strand, counting down.
CGTCGGTCGCTAATTATTGTTTGAACTTCATTCACACTCTTTCAGTTTTTTGCGTGACTAAAATCTCGGAATTTTGCATGCAATGCAGTGGTTGTGCACTACCGTAATAATTATAGCGCTTTTTGTGGAGTTGCACGGGTGACTGATTAGGCTGTTGAGAGGCAGACGTTTGCTTGCCTTGAATGCCTTCCTCTCTGTTGCCTCTCTTCTCTCTCTCTCTCTCTCTCTCTCTCTCTCTCTCTCTCTCTCTCTCTCTCTCTCTCTCTCTCTCTCTGTCTCTCTCTCTCTCTCTCTCTCTGTCTCTCTGTCTCTCTCTGTCTCTCTCTCTCTCTCTCTCTCTCTCTCTCTCTCTCTCTCTCTCTCTCTCTCTCTCTCTCTCTCTCTCTCTCTCTCTCTGTGTGTGTGTGTGTGTGTGTGTGTTGTCTGTGCATGTTTTTACAAACTGCAGATGTAGCAATCAGCAGTTTGAGAGTAAGCGCCATATAAATATATAAATATATATGTTTTGTTGAACTACAATATGTCCAGACAGTGGCGGTTCCTAGAATTCTTGGTGGGGGGTGCAGTGAATTTCTAAGAAGTTCTGGGGGGGGGAAGATGCAACGAAATCCAGAAAAAGGTTGACAAGCAAAAAATAGACCATTAGCAGTGTTTTGGGGCAGTAAATAATTAAATAAACCTTGCCGAAAAAGGCTGACAAGCAAAGAAAACGGTTATCAGCTCTGTTTTGCACCAAAAGTATGGCAGTTCGAACCCGGTAAACCCTCAAAACGCTGACAAGCAAAAAAGAAGCTTGGTAGGGGATGCATCCCCAGTCATCCCCCAACGTGGAACCGCCCCTGCGTCCAGGCCAGGGGCGTAGCCAGGAATTTCATTTGAGGGGATAATGTTATTTGCGGGCGGGTAAGGGTATAAATCTTTAAAAACTTTGAAAATCTAAAAATGACATTAAAAATTTTATGGTAGTCTGATTTTGGGGCATATATACCGCTATAGCCCCCCCCGTCGCTGCATCCCTGGCCCAGGCCCTATCAGAGGTCAGAGGACGTCCGGGCCATTTACAAATTGTGGGCCCCTAACTGCCCTAGCTATTAATATGAATCAATCGGGTGGTCTAATATCAGATGTCCGGTAAACAAAATCAGATATGTATTAGAGGGTGATGATAGTTTTTTTTACTGTTCATCACTTATTAGAAATATTAACCTACTATATAGTATTACGGAATCTGGATTTAATTTACATAGACCCATTATTTTGAGGCCCCTTTCAAAGCAGAGGCCCGGGCCAAGTGACCCGCTTTTCCTTTCTTCTGGTAAGGCCTGAATCAGTCTGCACTGCGTATACAGGTAGGCCTATAGTTGTACATACTCTGCAAAAAATAGAAAGCTGGAAGCTGATGCAGTGATCAGGGTGCGATATGTGGGCTGGAGCAGTGGGGGGCATGTCGAGCTTGGGGATGTAGTTATTGGGGAAATGTACCAGTGGGGTGTGTAGTAGTGGGGATGTAGCAGTAGGGGAAGTAGTTGGGCAGTGGTGGGGATTTCTCCTTCTCCCTACAAATCGCGCCCTGGCAGTGATGAAAGAACTAGAGCGGATAAGAGAGAGACGGACAGACAGAGAGACACTGAGACAGAGAGAGATAGAGAGACAGAGAGGGACAGAGAGGGACAGAGAGAAGCCGTCTGTAACTCTGCATCGCAAAGCCCTTGGAAATATTAACGAAGTTTTCCAACTTTATCAAGTATTCGACATGGCTCCGGGGGGAGGGGAAGGAATAGGAAGGAAGGAAGGAAGGAAGGAAGGAAGGAAGGAAGGAAGGAAGGAAGGAAGGAAGGAAGGAAGGAAGGAAGGAAGGAAGGAAGGAAGGAAGGAAGAGGCAGACTGTTTTCTACGGGATGAGTGTAACAAATGAAGACGGATTTTGCGGAAGGGAGGTGGAGCAGCACGTTCTGTGGGCAGCCGCGTCACCCCTCTCCCTCTATCCCACCACATCAACCGACCATTTAGGCCAGACGCAGCGTTGCAGAACGATGCGTCTCGGCCAGTTTTTTCCCCGTCGCGATTAGCAATTCGATGCAGCGCGAAGCCTAAAAACTGGACGGCTGCTAAAGTAGAACACACGAAATTTCTATAGCGCTGCCCGAAAGTAGTCTGATTCTTTTTTAGGGGGGTATATATACCGATATACCCCCGTAGCTACGCCCCTGGGTTTAAGTACATTCTGCCAACGCGCCGACACGCTGCCAGTGTTTTTACTTCTTCTATGTTGTCGTTGTTGTCAACCATATAGGCTGCTAGGCCCCATGACTACTTTGCCGTTTAATTAAGAATCAGTGGCGTAGCTAGGTTTCAGGAATTGGAGGGTGGGGGGGGGCTTGGGTATTATCCGGTAAAAAGTATCCGAGGAGCAAAACAGGGGTCAAAGAGGAGTTACTCGCATAGTAACGTATTCTCTTCGAGTGTGCTATATACCCCTAACCCACGCCCCAATTTCTCGACGCTCTTGCCCAAGTCCCACTCACAGTTCCAGCAAGAACAAATGGAGGTCGGGACCCTTACCCCCGTGGCTACTACTACTACTACTACTACTACTACTACTACTACTACTACTACTACTACTACTACTACTTCACTACTATTACTACTACTTCTCTCCTCCTCCTCTTCTTCATTATTATTATTATTATTATTATTATTATTATTATTATTATTATTATTATTATTATTATTACTGGTAACTGGTAACTGGCAACTGGTTTCTATTTGTGATCATATCTTTCTCGTATTCATCCACAGCCATGGCGCACTACGAAGGCTTTGCGACGATGTACATGCGAATGCCGATGTCAACATCGACCCTGCCCGTCCAGGGGTCCTGCGCCGTCGAAGACCGCCGTATCACCCTCAAGTTCCCCTTCACCGGGATCGAGTTCGACCTGCCCGGGACCCCGCGGGAAACGCGCAACGATTTCGACTTCAAGATACGCGGCGCACGCGGCGACATGACGATGACGATAGCCTACGTCGCCGACCTGAAGGCGTTCACGGGGATCGGTCGGCAGGACGGCGAAGACATGCCCGTCCTGACCTTCTGCTTCTACCCGCCCGAGAGTCCCCTCTCTCGTCTGCCGAAATTATAGGATGCCTGCGTGATTGACGGCCGGCGCGAATTAAGTTGGAACTTGCGCGGATCACGTTGAATTTTCTGACGTTACTGAGTTCTTTCTTGATGTTCGTGATATTATCCACATAGGGGGCCTACCATAGAATCTGATCTGATCATCGGGGGCGTAGCGACGGGGGAAGGTATATCGGTATATATACCCCCGCCAATCAGTCTACCTTAAAGTTTTTTATGTGATTTATATGTGATTATATTTAGTTTATACGGTTTATGTGGTTTATAGTTAAGATTTATTGGCTAATCCCCCAATATTTAGGCCTATACCCTCCAAAATCAAATTCCTGGCTACGCCCCTGCTGATCATTGGCGTAGCCACGGGGTTGGGGCGACCCCCTATTCTCGCCAGGACTAGGTAGAGTAGACCTATATATAAAAATGACTCCCATATAATAATGACGGGGGGAGTTATTATACTATATATGTGCGAATAGGCGAAGAAGTCCGTGACGACAACCTTTTACTGTTCTTCGGACACAGTTTACCAAAGTGTCAATGTGCCACCCCCCCCCCCCTACTCCGGAACCCTCGCTACGCCACTGGATCCGACACAGGTCTATTATTATACTGACTTAATATAGATATAGACATACTTTTGAAGAATCTCGCAACTTAACATGCCATTGTTTTTGTTATATTTTTCCTGAAATGGATTTATTTAATAGGCCTTATATATATATATATATATATATATATATATATATACTGGACAACTGGTTTATTATTATATATATATATATATATATATATACGGCCAATGCTTTAAAATGTCTGAAAATATTTGCAAGATATGGCGGGTACTCACTGGCTGGTTCTATCTGTGGCCAAATCTGATATGCTACCATGGCAACATAAAAATAGAAGTAACGCAGAGATGTGCAATTTTATTAAATTCATGATTCCGTTACATTTTGAACTGGAGATTATTGGTTTGCAATCGTGACTCTAGTTCCAGTATCGAGAAACTTCATGCAAACAACACATACGGGCTGCACGGGCAGAAAATTTGAACTGAAGCAGTCGGCATTTAAAAACGCTAACTACAATCCGTACGGTAATAAACCTAATTTCTATAGCACTAGTATAAATTGGACATTTTAAAGGGCATTTTTAAACTGCAGAGAATGGTATTGGCAGACGTGTGATTGGCTAGCACTTTTGACAAAGAAGTGAACTGTGAAGAACACCTACTAATCAAGTTTTTTTCAAAAATTAGGCCACTATCTCTTGCATATCAAAAGTGCTTGGCATTCAAAATTTTGGCTATGATATTCTCTAATGCGTAAATTGCATGACATTTTTAAACTACAGAGAATTGTATTAGCAGACATGGGAAAGGCTAGCACTCTTTGTAGGCAAGGGAAGAGCACCTAGTAATCAAGTTTTTTTCAAAATTTAGGCCACTATCTCTTGTATATCAAAAGTGCTTGGCATTCAGAATTTTGCCTGTGGCATTCTCTATTGCTTAAATTGAACATTTTTAAACTACAGAGAATGGTATTGGCAGACGTGTGAATGGCTAGCAATTTTGATAGAGAACTGAAGAGCACCTGCTAATCAAGTTATTTTCAAAAATTAGGCCACTATATCTTGTATATCAAAAGTGCTTGGCATTCAGAATTTTGCCTGTGGTATTTTCTAATGCGTAAATTGGACATTTCTAAGGACATTTTTAATCTACAGAGAATGGTATTGGCAGACGTGTGATTGGCTGGCACTTTTGACGGAGAAGTGAAGAGCACCTACTAATCAAGCTTTTTCAAAAATTAGGCCCCCTCGGAAATATTGGCATACTACATCAACTAACAGCAGCCCCAAGCTGACTTCCCTCCGACCTTGTCAGTTCCCCCCGGAGTCCATGCAGGAGTCTATAGATTAAACACTGACTTTAACTTCCACTCCGTGCCGGCGGGCGTGTCAGTGTTTTTTTTATCCAGGCCTGTCAGGGGAGATTCCCCCAAACCTCAAAAATCTCCAAATCCTAGCATTGACACAGTTTTTCACTTACTATTTTATTATGCGACTCCAATGCTAGTCGTCAATCTGTAGTAAAAGTTGCGAGTGTCCACCTGTTGTTGTGCCTAACCCTGTTGTGTGTGTAACCCTAACTCTTTTAGGGTAATGATATTCTTATTACTTATCAGTGGCGTAGCCAGGATTTCCGGAAGGGGGTTTTGGTTTTTGGTTTTGACATGACCAACTTCGGGGAAAATGTTGACAAGCAAAAAAGGCTGTCACAATTTGTTGAATAATCGACATTATAATCGTACAACGGTACAAATTAGATTTATTAAGATTTTTGTGAGGGTCCAATGCTTTAAGAAAGTAAAAAAGTAAAGTAAGTAAAGTAAAATCTCGTGGATTTCTATAGCGCCTTGGAAAGCAGCACAACAGTAGCTGCTTATTCTTAGCGCTCAGCCTCTCTTAAAATAGCTATAGGAAAGGTGTGGGATCAGCCAGGCAATATCAATATCCGAAGGGCAGTGAGGCTAGGTTGTTACAGCTATGGCGGAAATGATTTAAGAAACAGGAAGGATTTAAGCTTAGACCTGAAGACTTGAGGAGATAGTGCAGGAATTATAGGAAATGAGGAATCAGATTTTATTGTTTTAAAGTGTCCAAGTGTGTCAAGGGAAGCTGGGATCGAGTTCCAGAGTTCAGGTGCAGCGTATGAGAAGGCCATTGCAAATTTTCAGGGATGATTGATTTGGCGTGACAGAGTGAGATGAGATGACGAACGTGTGGGTCGAGGAGGCTGAGGGGCTAATAGTGACCTAAGGTAGACAGGTTTTGATGACTGAAGTGAGCTATGTGTAAGTGTTATTATCTTATATTGGATACGTTCAGTTATTTTAAGCCAATGTAATGATTTTTTATGGGGAAATATGGGAGAATTTAGGTGACTTAGTAACAGCACGAGCAAGTGCATTTTGTATTGATTGCAATTTGTTGATAGAGGCTTTGGGAAGGTTATAGTAGAGGAGTTACAATAATCTAATTTGGAGTGGACTATTGAAGTGGCAATTGTGGAGGCAGTTTTAGTATCTAGGCAAGGCAAGGACGTAGGCGGCGAAGGTCACGAATATGAACATAGCAGGCTTTTGATAATTGGGAAATTTGTGATTCGAAGTTTAGAAAAGAATCAAATTTGAATCCTAGATTTCTAGCAGTTGGAACAGGGATTATTGTGGTGTCAGAAGCCAAAACTAGTTTAGGATTGTCAATTTTTTGAGTTGTTGGGGTAGTCCAATTAAAAGAAACTCTGTCTTAGAAGGGTTAAGAGCGAGGAGATTAGATGACATCCAAGCAGAGATTGATGAGAATGCAGATTCAAGCTCAATAATAGAAGCATTGAATGAAAGAGGTGAGAAGGAAAGGAATAGCTGAGTGTCATCAGCATAGAGTTGGTGATTTAAATTGAGGGAATTGATTAAAGATGAGAGTGGTGTGGTGTAAAAGGCTGAACAGTACAGGCCCAAGAACAGATCCTTGAGGCACTCCAAAATCTACAGCGTGAGATAGAGAAATTTGGCTAAGACAGGACACTTGAAAAGACCGGGATTTAAGATAAGATGAAAACCAGTTGTGAGCTATTTCAGATATTCCAAACCAAAGAGAGAGTCGTTCGAGCAGAATTTTGTGATCTATAGTATCAAATGCAGCAGAGAGGTCAAGGAGACAAAGGCCAGTAACTTGTCGGAGACCGATTGCGGTTAAAGTCTATCATGAATGTAGGCGAGAACGGTTTCAGTTGAGTGATGTTTAGTGTAGGCAGACTGATGAGCATTATATAGCGAGTTATTTGAAAGGTGTTCGGTCAGTCTGGAAAGCACAATTTTCTCAGTAAGTTTTGATAGAAGTGAAAGATTTGAGATGGGGCGATAGTTATTAAGATCTTCTCTGTCAAGACCAGGCTTTTTAGAGAGGAGTGACAAAAGAGTTTTTGAATGAAGATGGGAAAGTGCCTGAGGTAAGAGAGAGGTTAATGATTCTAGTTATGATAGGCGTAAGCACGATGGCACACTGTTTGAGTAAAGAAGTAGGTATGGGATCTAGATCACATTGTTTGTTTGGCAAGGATAGTAGAAGTTTGGATACCTCTTCTTCAGTTGTAGGAGTGAAGCTGGATAAATTGCATGGGGTTGTGGGGAGAAGGGTAATGAGGAGAGGTGGTTTGAGTAATAGTGAAAGACTTAAGGACACTGCGAATCTTAGAGATTTTGCAGAGAAGAAATTTTAAAAAGATTCAGCAAGTTCTGACAGAGAAATGGATTGAGGGAGAGGTTTTGATTCTTTTGCGATGGAAAAGATCATTTACGGTTTTCAGAGCTTACGTGGGTTTGAGCTATTTGTTGAAATGATGTTAGAATAGTACTTCTTTTTGGCAGATGTAAGGAGATTATGGTAGCGGTTGGTGGCGGAACGAAGATTTAAAAGGTCAGATGGAGAATGTGTTCTATGGTATGTTTGTTCAAGACGTCTCTAAAATGACTTGTAAGCATGAATGAAAGAGTTATACCAGGGTTTGCTGTTGTGTGATGAAATAGGTCTTGTGATGATAGGAGCATGTTTATCAAGAAGACTGGATAACACAGAATTGTATTTATTGATCAGTGACGGCAGAGAAGTGGGGGGGTTAATAATTAGTTCAGATGATTTAATGTTGTCACAGAACAAGGCTACATCAATTTTGTTAAGACGGCGGAATGAGTAGGTGCCACGAGGTGGAGGAGTTGGCGAGCAGATACTTAAAATGGAGAAGATGGGAAAATGATCAGAAGGAGAGAATTGGCTAATTGCTGAAATTGGAGATAGTGATGAAGAAGAAGACGTGATGAGCAAGTCTAAAGTATGTCCAAAAGTGTGAGTAGGAAGAGATATGTGTTGCGTGAGGTTAGTCTGAGTGAGCAGTTGTATGAATTGGATAGAGTTGGGATCATCACACTTATCAACATGTACATTAAAATCACCGGTAATTAAGAACTCATGTGGAGTTGTAGCTGCAGAGCCTAAAAAGGAGGAAAATTCATCGAGGAATGTCGTGAATGAGGTTGAATATTTTGATGATGTTGGGGGGCGGTAAATGTTAAAAATAGTTAGTTTTGAGAGAGGAAGATTGAGAGTGACAGATGAACATTCAAATGAGGAGAAATTAATTGATGAGGAGTTGCTAATTTGTATATGATCGCGAATAAGGAAAGCGGTGCCTCCACCTAAATTACTAGAGCAGTTGGTAGACTTTTTTGAACGAGGAAAACTTAGGAGGGAGAAGCCAGGTGGGGTTGCCTCAATCAGTTGACATGAAGTAGTAGACAGAGATACCCAGGTTTCAGTTAGTGCAACTATGTCTATGGTAGAGGAGTGAAGTGTGTGCGTTGGAAAGAGGGAGTTTAATTTTATGTCAGTGAGTTCATGTAGTGAATGTGTGTGTTGAGGATTAGTGAGGATCTAATGTTGAGAGTGCAGAGTGTTATGTGTGGTTGGGATGGTCCAGGATTTGGGTGGATATCGCCTGAAAGAGCAAGAAGGATGAAGATGATATCTGAGCGTCGCGTGAGACGGAAATGTGAACGGTGAATACGAAGATGTGAACAACGGAGGTTAATGAAAAGGAGATAGGAATTTTGTTCAAATGTGAGTATTGATCAACGGCAGTGTGGTAGGTCCAGTGATTAATCGGTTTGCGTACATCAAGTTTCGAGGAAAAGAAATGAACAGTTAGAATAAACAAATAGAGAGGAAATAATGTCATGATGTCAGGCTGAGATTAACGAGGAAAGTAAAAATGTGAAGAAAGTCAAATTGTCTTTCAGCTCATGCAGCGGATCACAAGCTCAGCATGAGGTCAATAGTGCAGCCGATATTAGTGTGGAGTGAAATAATTTAATTTAAAAATTTAAAAGAAAAACTAAAAGAATGCTTGGCGTTAAATTACAAATAGTAACGGTAATGAAATGAGCGATGATAGGTCATGTTGATTCTAAGTTTATAAATTGTGGCGGAGTTAAATAAAAAGTTAAAGAAAAATATACCGACATAAACAGCTGAAAACGTCTTAAAATTAAAAAGAGTAAAATTTTAAAAATTATAAGAACAATATCGAATTTGTCGAATTAATTAACAAACTCTACTGAACAAAATCTCGAGCGTTTAGTCTGCATCACTGCCCCCAGTCTAATCTAAGAACCATCACAACCAAATTTTTGTGGGGTCTGGACCCCAGGACCCTCTCGGGATTGACGCCTATGCTAAGAGCGCCTCTGAGTAGAAAAATAGGTGCTATACAATTGTTATAATACATAGCGTTTATATAGAATATTTAGATTGATCTGTTTTAGTTATAACTTATAAGTTCACTCACCGGAAAACATCGCGCTACAAAACGTCGTCTAGACGCCGACCGGAAGTTGCGCAAGATGGCCGACCGAAATTAATGGTTGCGATGAAGAAATTCAAACCAAAGCCTCCGTTTATGTACCCCTCGATAATAATGCTCTAGCGTTCGATCGGTCTGACGCACTGAATCGGCGCGAAGATGTCGACGCAGAAGAACAGACAGGATGACGATCATAACCTGAAGACTCTTCGGGAACTGTTAACGACGGGCAGTAACAGAAGCTGCTTCGACTGCGGCCAACGGGGTCCAACCTACGTCAACATGACCGTTGGGTCGTTCGTATGCACTGCCTGCAGCGGTAAACTGTAAGTAATTATAGTTATAATGATCGACTTCTATAGCGCTACTTTTAAAACACTTACAGGATGCCAATTTATGTTGTTTATGTTCAGCGAAGGCTTTCATTTTCATGATTGTTTTGCGCTTTGCACATTATTTGACAGATATGACGGGGTTAATTGTATATCTTTATATTTATAGTAGTTATTGGTTAGAGAGAATATTCTTTTGGAGTCGCCATAATTTGGAAACTTCTGTCTGTTTGATCTTCCAGATAGCCGAGTACTTTTAAATCTAGTCTAAAAACTGAAATGTTCAAGATGGCTTTCAAACCATAGTCTGTCTTGCTGTTTTCCACTCTGACTGACCTCTGGAATTGACCTGCTCTTTGCAGACTGGATTTGAAATACCATCGATTGATGCCTCTGTGCATATATATGAGTTAGAAGTGGTATGGTAAAAGGCTAAAGAGAGTGAGTACCGGTAAATGACTGCCAGAAAGTGATGCTGCTGTGGCTTTTCTAATGAAATATGTAATGTCATGTAAAGTATTAAGGAACACATATTTATATATTTATTGGGTTATGAAGTTCAAGAGGTCACTTAGGGGCATTTGGTTTTCTCTAGGCGCGGTTTGACCCCACCTCATCGAATAAAATCCATCTCCATGGCGACGTTCACACCTGAAGAAATGGATTTTATCAGAAGTCGTGGAAATGATGTAAAGTCTCTTTACGCAATATTTATAAAATCAATCTGTTTTATTCGGCATTTAATTACTTTACATTATTGCATTGCAGTTGTGGAGCATTATGAACATTATTGATGTTTAAGATATTGTGGCCTTAGGAAGTTAAGTATAAAGGTAAGTAAGTACAGAAAGGAATTGCAGATATTGTATCCTGTTGGTATCATACATGCGAAATGTAATAAATTAATATAAATTTAATAATATTTATAGTAATAATATAATATATAATCTTGGCTTGTAATTAAAATAAATGAACTTAATGTATGCACAGCTTCAATTGTACACCAGTGATCAGAATGCTATGTATGCTTGTGTATATGTTATGCCATGATTAAGTACAATACTTAATGTCACTGACAGTGAAGTTGTTTATTTCCTTGTACAGCTTGCAGCACATTTCATCAAGCATTGAGAAATGTCTGACAATATGTTTCGGCCATCTGCCTTCAATGACACTTCTTTGAAGGTCATGAGGCTGTGAGGGGATAGTGAGTAGATTTGACAGTTTAGTGTTGATTGAGTGCACTGTCTCCCCGCTTTAGTTTTGCAGAAAAGTGTGGCTGGGGAGGCGCGAATCACCAGTACACGGCCAGTCAAACAGCGGAGGAGAAGGCCAGACCATTGACTTGATTCAGAAGTACGAGAAAAAGCAGTGGTACGTTGACCCAACGGAGGACATGTACGAAGAGGCCAGAAGGTCAAATTCATCGTTTCCTGTTAAGAAAACTGAGGCCATTCTTATCTCTCAAGCATGTCAGGTATTGTCCTCATTGAGGACACTCCCTCTTTGATTGATTGATTGATTTTAAACAAATGACTGAAAGAAAGCTGAATGCATATTCAATATAGACCAAATGTAAGTAAGTAAGTAAGTACAGTATTAGAAATTTTAATTATCAACTTTCATAGCACTTTTCATAGACTTTTAGGCTAATAATATTAATTGATTCAGCTAATTTTATTATCAAGAATACTTTATCGTATTGAATCATGTTCTATAAATCATAAGCATGATCATTTAGGGTCAAAGAATCAGATTTTCCCCTTATTGCATTACATTTCATTGTTACATTACCGTTGTGGAGCATTATGAATTTCTTGTGGTGACTTTTCTGAGTGTTTTATTAGGCAGGACAATGTCTACGCAGTGTGTGTTAAAAATTTCTTTGTTGTACGTAAAAGTTACTTGTAAATGGTAATCGCGTAGATCACCACGTCGCGAAGCATCCCGAACATCAGCACGCAGTCAATTCAGAGGCCCACTCCGGGAAACGTTCGGTCGCTCCCGGGGATATCGCCGCACGTCAACCCTACGATATCATCACTCCCTCAATCGCCAGTCAAGTTCTCACCTCAGACTCCAAAATCAACCACTGTTCCACCTGTGTGGGGAACACAGAACGCTTCCTCTGCATGTCAAACAGGTGGGATAAACCTCTAATTAAGTGCAAAGTAAGATAAAACCCTAATTAAGTGCATGGTAGGATAAATCCCTAATTAAGTGCAAGGTAGGATAAACCTCTAATTAAGTGCAAAGTAGAATAAGTCCCTAATTAAGTGCAAAGTAGGATAAATCCTAATTAAGTGCAAAGTAGGATAAATTCCTAATTAAGTGCAAGGTAGAATAAATTCCTAATTAAGTGCAAGGTAGAATAAATCCCTAATTAAGTGCAAGGTAGGATAAATCCCTAGTTAAGTGCAAGGTAGGATAAATCCCTAATTAAGTGCAAGGTGTACATAAAGAGGTTTTGTCTTCATATACACTTTTATACATCAGAACCAAATGGTTGACCAACTTATTGATTGGTCATTTGATGACAGTGGTGCAATAGAAGTTGATTGATTGATTGATTGATTGATTGATTTGATTGGGTTGTTGATTGATTGCTTGTTCAAATTGAATTTGTAACAGCGCAGCTGAAGAACAAGCATTTCTGATCTGTATTGCTTTTTGCAACCTAAATGGTTTGTAATAGTATTTACCAAAATGTTTGGCAAGTTGAATGGTTCTTAGTGGACAAGTGGACAGCTAATATCTTATCTTGTCTTTCCGATTGCTCGCAGGAATGGCTAATTTTGCTGATTTTTCATCATTTGATTCCGTAAACCAGTCTTATCCGAGCAGTTTCTTCGCAGGTTAGTCTTTGCATTTTACATTGCTAATCTGTGAGAAGATGACGAAATCACTGATCACTTTCTCACTGTTCTTCTTTACTGTTTACCATCAGACTGCTAGGGGGTGGTTGCCACCCCATACGCGTTTCCCAATTTTTTCTGTTCATCGATATTTTGTTCATTGGCATAAGCACGTGTATTATGTTATTATCACATGTAATGCCTTTTATGCATATGATACATATTGTTGCTAATGTGCATGTGTTTTAATTGGTGCTGAATAAATTTTTAGAAAGTTAATTCCAAAATAACGTTGGTCTCTCATAATTTTTATGCTTGTATGTTTATATATACTGCTTGATTTATTTATTTATTTATATTGTTTTCTTTTATAATCTTGTTTATTTCATGCTGACAATCTTGCATCAATTTTAACCAACAGTCCTGTACATGTTTTCATTTTCATTAGCATTGACCTCAATGGTATGATAATGCTTTCAGTAAAGGTAAATATTGGTCCCGTACTCGAGTCCGAGTGTTGGGTTCTGGTGTTTATCTACAGTCTAGACAATCAGTGATGTAGATGGTATAAGCCATTGATCTAGGGTAGGTTGCCATTACTTTCCCCAGACCCACGTTTTACCTCACAGCTTAACGCTACTCCTCATTTTACCACCACCCCTCTAGTGAGTAAGGCCAAATCAACCTTAGGGCTCTTGCAGGAATCGAACCCACGACCTTCTGCTCCATCGTCCAGTGTTGTTACCACTCTGCCAACTTCCCACCCAATACTTTTGCTAAACCGCATTGTTTGTTGACTGTGTGAATGCATGATGTTAGGAGGAAACTGGCGAAAGAGAGTTTGTGTGATTTTCCTTGCAGGCTTTTCATCAGCCTCCCAACCTTTTTCTCCTCCCGTGTCGTCTCCAAGAGAGTCGTACCTGCCGTCTGGCGTTAGTTATAAGCCACCTGTACCGTTGGACAGGTACGCCGCTCTGGCCGAGCTTGATTTCACCCGCGGTGCTGTCAGCACTCCAGATTTCTTCAACTACAGCTCAGCCGTGAGTGACAGAGGTGAGACAAGTCAGTATATGGCACCATTTGAGTATTAGATATTGATTTTTTAAATATTATATGCGTTAAAACTACTAAAATTTCAGTTGTGTTCACTCTCTGATTTTTTGTTTGACCTTTGCCCATCTTTGTGCAAACTTTGATATAGTGCTTGTGTCTGTTGATAATGAAATATGGTTATGCCTCTGTGTGTGTGTGTCTGTGTGGGGTGTGTGTGTGTGTTTGGTTATATTTATGCTGGAGCTGTTTGACTGATAGAAAAGACAATCATAATGCAAATTTTAGTGATTCACTTTGTCTTTAGTCTTAGGTTAGGTTAGGTTAAAAAGTCAATTTATATAGCGCAAAAAATGAACGAAGAGTCAAAGGCTAGAGCACTTTACACTAATATACGATATTTCGAAGAAATAAGTTTTAAGTTTTCTTGTGAACGAGTCTGTTCTCTTTAAGATAAAATTTAGCATTCGTGTTGTCTCATAGACATCCGGTCTTATTGGGTTCTATATAGAACCACATTAGAACTTATATTTCACATATTTATTTTTATAATATACCATTTGATGGCTTTTTACTGCCAGTACCTTCAGACAGCAGTACTTGGACAACTGGTGATCAGTACCTTTCAAGTATCTATCAGCAGTATGTTCCTCCCAGCAACCATTTAGGTAGTCTTGGCAATGCAGTTGTTTTGGTCTTTTAGAGTAATGCATGGTTTCTTTCACCTGTTTGACAGTGGCTTAATACCTGGTTAGTTCTAAATCCGATGAAATCCATTGGACGGGATTTGTGATGGACGTGTAACTGCATGTCTTGAAACCTTGTTTGATGTTTATATAATATTATCCATTGTGTAAATACAGTTTGATCTATCTGGCTTACGAGTGTGAGCTAAAAACGCGCACTGTTTGCTTTAAAACAAGGGCAGGATATAGCTTTTAATGATATTACCAGTTTCAAATCCAACCTTTTTCTGCATACAACTGAATCTGTAGAGAATGTGGTTTCAGCAATTTGTGAATGCTTTGTATGTTGGTAATTAATTGGAGTTTTGTATTTGGTTTTGCATTGACTTTCTGAAGCAGCATTTATACTTTGCAAATGCCTTTTTTGTCTACAGTGTTCTTTGTAAGTTCTCATTTCTTCTTTATTCTCAAATGAATTTTAAGATACCGAGAATTTCGTACAGATTTATAATTTTGTTTGAAATTTTAGCCAATGTATGTTTTAGAGTTTTGACTTTTTATGCTTTCTTTTGCTAAGCTATTTTCACTCTGAAGCAACCAATGACTGCTGCTGAATGCAGTGATATAGAATGTCATTAGAGAAGTTTTATGATTGATTGATTGATTATTTGTTAATTATGGAGTTTGAACTCAGAGAAGTTGTTCATAATTAAACTGACGCCAGTAGTTATGCAAATGCAATTCCTGTTGGTGATGATGTTACATAGGTCCTTGCATTCCTTCCTGACTTAATAATGACATTGATATTGAAACAGTGTTCAATTTGTTGGGGGTTAGGGACTTACCCCCCCCCCAACGGTCCAAGACGGTCCTCAATGAGTTAAAAATATATACTTTGGTGCTTGTTCACCCAACCCTGTCCCTTTAAAAAAATAGAGCACTGATTTCATTGTTCTTCAATTTAGTGCAACTTTCCACTCATGTTCCCATAATGTCATATACCGTTACTCACTCACTTGTGTGCATACCTGACTGCTGTTTCTTTCAGGTGTGCAGAGCCACCACGTTCAACCAGGTATGACGACAAACCCCTTCATGAACGCCGCCGCCGCCACAGGTGCTGGTTTTACCTTTTCGCCGCCGCCCTCCACGGCGCTTTCAAGTCCGTTTGTATCGATGAACGCTGGTTCTTCTTCGTCGTATCCTGCGAATATCCATTCTCCGTATTTTGGAGCATCTCCACAGAGTGCTGGCGCTGTCTGGAGCGGCAATTCCTCGGTGTTTTCCTTTGGCGGTCAGCAGTTTCCAGCCGCTGCTGCTGCTGCTGCTGCTGCTGCTGCTGCGTCTGCTTCGAATCCATTTCTGGTCAGAGTTTATTTTTTTCTTATTATTTCACGCAAAGGCAGATGGCCGGCCTTACTGTCGAAATTTGTTTCTTAGAAGTCTTAAGCATTTCTTGTGCTATGATGGAGTTGGTGGACAGTTGTGTAGGAATATGGAAGTATGTTGTTGGTTGTCCTTGAATTTTGGATTATGTGAGTCAAGGAACAATGAAATTTTCTTGTTAGTGCATCACAGTGGCGGCTCCACCGGGGACCAGGGGGGCCCGTGCCCCCCTATTGAGTGCCTGCCCCCCCCCCAGTAGCCCCCCTGTTGGGACCTTATACTTAATGCTACATACATTAAACAACAAATGGTTGGCCCCCATGATTAGAAGTTGCCACCCCAACGGCCCCTCCACTTGCCAAATCCTAGAGCTGCCAGTGGTGCATCAATGAAATTTTTATCTATATATATATATTTAATGGTTTTGAATCTATTTTGCATTTATTTTGTGATGATTCAGTTACTGCAAGGCTGTGTTCATTGTGTATATTTCAGAATATGCCAAAACAGAACGTCACAAATCCTTTTCTATGAATCCGAATGACGCACGTCGAGAAATTCTTCTTTATTGACACGTTTTTGATTGGTTAAGTTTCATCTTGATGACCGATTTAGTATGCATGCTTGTGGCGTATAAAATGTAAATGTTTTGCAGCTAGATTGCTGTTGCAGATTGCTGGATAAGTTTTGTCGACGTTTTTTTAAAAAAGATGCATTCTTGTTGTTTTCAAATCTTCTAAGAAATCGATTTGTTCCTGCGTTCAGTTGACTGGAACAGGCTCTTAGTGAGTGTTTTGAAATCTTGCTTGTTGAATCATTCGAAAATAAACTCGTACGGCCGCTTGGATAATGCTAGTAAATCCGATGTTTTTATTTTATTTATCACAGTTTCTTGTGTTGCCGTCTTAAGCTTGTTATACCATGGAATTAAATAGTTATTAGTGAAATTAATTTTTGGTAAGTTATTCTGTGCCTTTGATGAAAATTTGAAAATTAAATGACTAGAGAAATATTTAAAAAATTGGAATATGGTTTTCTTTGTGTTTCTGTGTTGTCTTATATATTGGCTTCTGCTACTGATGACAGTAAGGTTTGATTAATGTAAGAACTCGATTTTCATTAATATGTATTGAAATTGTATGTATTGTATGCGTTTCATTAATATGTATTGAAATTTTATGTATTGTATGTATTTCATTAATATATATTGAAATTGTGCTAGATTTGGAATTTTGGATGGTGTGTATTGTAAATGCTATTATGTTTAAATCTATTAAGAGATTTAACAGTCTTAAACATATTTGTAATGGATCTCTTGAAGTCTTGACATTTATGATACGAAGTCAGTGCTAGCAACTTTTCATTCAATGGCTTTGAGATGGAATTGGCTGTTAGCCTTTCGTCATGGTGCTGTTGCAATATTTTGACTTGTGCTGGATTCACAGCAGATATTAATTATGCTGAGCCATCAAAGACTTTGATATTGATTTCAAAGCAGAAATTGCGCCAGTCTTCAAAATATTGCTTTTGGCAGATTTGCGACGTTAGCTTCGGGACGTGCTGCCTATGATTGCTTTTTAATCGTTCAACGTTGGTTTTGCCTGTTGTGAAGATCAACTGGTCGCATCTTTTATTGCATGTCTATTATCTAGGCTTTTAGATCTGGCCTTAAAATGTACCCATTTGGCTTGCCTTAACCCCCCCCCCTTAGATTGCTTTCTGCTGGGTCTGACATACCTTTCTAGCATCACCTGGCTCTTATTCGGCTTGGTTTTGTGGCACCATCAGCTTATTGACTGGTTGATTGATTATTATTATTATTATTATTATTAAGACAATTTATATAGCGCTGTAACATGGTTAAGTACCAAAATCAAAGCGCTTTGACAACGCTAACATGTCAATGGTGGACAGAAGATGGTGATGTTGATTGATTGATTGATTGATTGATTGTTGATTGATTGATTGATTGATTGATTGATTATGCTTCTCTCTCTGATTGGCATGTTGATATTCATATCCTCTTTACTAGCAATGCCATAAATCCAACCTCTGTTAATTCAAGCTTAATAAATTACCAGTAATAAATAAATAAATACCATTCATTCCTAGACGATTTCTATAGCGCTGTAACAAGGCTGAGGCCCACAACAAAAGCGCTTACCAATAAATACCAGTAATAATAAATCACCAGTAATGTGTCTTGTGTTTTGTGCTTTATTATTATTATTTTCACTGCATTCAGTTGAATCAATCAGTGATGAATATTGCAGGTCTTGGGTTTGCCATCGTTGGTAATTTCAGAAAGTCGTAACACAACGCATAATCTCTAGTATTCTGAGTTTTTTGTGTTTTCTTATTACAACCGGCATTGCAATTTATGCGAATCAAAGTTTCCATGCAGTTTTAAGTTTGAGAACACGTCAGTTTTTTGTGATAAATTTTTGGAATTTTTAAAATGTATATTTAATCTTCTGTTAATTAATTTTGTATCAGTTTCTTATCGGTTGCTGCTCTACAACATTTCAATAACGTATTGTGTATTTCTTAATTCTAGTCTTATTGAGTGAGTTCAGCATTGCATTACGTTACATTTGGTTGTATTTTTCTCCTATGATATCAGTGGTACTTGATCATGTAGTCTGATTTTACTAATAATATGTAGGATTTCATATAGGGGTATCCAGTGTTTACCAACAAAGTCTGGTTGCTCCGCCCACTGGTAGGCAGAAACCATAAAAACCATTGTCGTCTATTAATAAACGCCAATGACAGAAGCAGATTTCTTGCTGGTGGGCATAGATCAGAGACCATAGAGATTGTTATGGGTACTCATATATATATATATATATATATATATATATATATATATATATATATATATATACAGATGGTTCTACTGTAGATATATTGCCAATGAAATAGGTGATGTGCCAACTTTTGCACCTGAACCTAATCTTAAGATTCAAAGACAGTTTTTCCATAATATTGATGAGAATGTGCTTTGATATTGATCTCATGGGTCATTTTCGTCTATACGGACATGCTAGTAGCATAGGAACATGCTAGTAGCAGTGTTCTGCTGCTAGCCGATTGATATTTTAAGAGATCTTTTGCAGTTTTGTATTGTAGGCATATATATATATGTGTGTGTGTATATATATATATATATATATATATATATATATATATATATATATATATATATATGTGTAATTGTTATAATAATTTTTGTTTTACTTTTTCTCTTTCTCGATGTGAAATGCATTCATTTTGAATTGAATTTTAGGTAGTTTAACCGCTTTGCTTTTACGATAAGGTTGATGGATATGAGCTTTATATTTTAAAAGCTGTGTTCACAGCTGCTCTTTGAGATTTACGAACTCGTATTATTTTGCTATTGATCGTGTTCTGTTGCTGTTTACTATTGTCTATTTGGTGTACTAAGAAACATGTTAACCTTTTGCCCCGTAAGGCTGATATATATATATATTCAGGCTTCATAGCCTATTGGCTGTATGGATTGCGTAGTTAAAGGGTTAAGTCAAATAAAACAGTCTGTGTTGACCGAGGCCATTACTATTCGAGTATGTCAATGGAGGTTTTGCAACTGCCGTTATTAAGCATCTGGCCTGGGCAAGTAATTGTCACGGAGGCCGAAATATTAACCTGTCCAATCTCTAATGTGCTTCGAAGGCAGTAAAGCGTCGAGGGCTGGTGTTCATACGAAAATACTCGGTAGAGGTTGGTTAATTTGGATCTAAGCCTCCGAGTTAATTACTTGGTTCAGGCCTTGTTTAACAATGACAGTGATTTTACTACTTTAAAATTAAACATGATTTTATATACAGAAAATTTTTTTCCTTTTTTAATATATTTTTTATATATACATATATATTAGTAAAAAAATTGTCATATAATGAGCAAAATACACGTTTAATTTTATTGTTCTTTGAAAAGCTTCTCTGCCTTGCCATTTATTTTAAAAGCAAGCCTTTATAGGCTTGAAATGAATTTTGAACTAAAGTTAATATACCTTTTTTTATTGGAAATTAATGTTTTTTTGTTTGCATAATACGATGACTACGATGACCTTTTAGGTGCTTTACATTGTATTTGATGTATTTTTGATTTTAACATGATTTCTTCAACTGTTTCGGATTTACTTTTACTGCTACTAGAGTTTGCTTGTTTTTGTAGTCGTGCCCAACTGCGGTGAATAGTAATTAATTAGATTTGAAATTGTTCTGTGTTCAGAGGTGTAGCAGCTACATGGACAACCTGGCCAAATGCCAAGGGCCCCCGTCGCCCCCCGACCTGCAAAGGGCCCCCGACCCGAGTCACCCGACCCTCTAATAGGGTCCAGTGTGCCCAGGACCGCATCACAGCACCTGGAATTTACGTTTGATAAGAGATCGCTAAAGTAGCAGAAAGGGTCCCCTGCCCGTTTTTCGCCAAGGGCCCCCCGAGCATATTGTCACGCCACTGTCTGTGGTAGAAGTGAGCTTTTGAGTTGAATCGTGCAGATTTCGATTAGTTATTTCAACATTCTTTAACGATCATGTTTGATGTTTTTTTGTGTTTGTATCCTGACAGTAAAACGTGGTTTAGTGGCTGTATGATTCATTCACGCTCCCCTCCGTGACTTCATGTTATCCGGGATTGTTAGCCTGTTATCTGTTATCCGGGATTGTTAGCCTGTTATCCGAGATTTCGACTTGGATCTTATGTGATTAGGATTTGGTGTGCCGTCGACTGATGCTTCTGCGCATTATGAAGTGGCGCTATAGAAGCTGATCATCGGACAGATTAGTTTAAAGTAAGAGATTGCCCAGTAATTACGTAGACAATATTTGACTCCCGCCCCTTGTCAACAACTGTCAAACTTTCGGGAGTCCCCATAAAATTATGTCAAAAACTTTAAACCTCCCTTTACAAGTAGCTGCTCATTAATTATGCCAAAAAATGTTCGACAATTTTTAACCCCTTTTGTAAGCAACTCAAATTGTCAGTGACCCACCTAATGAAATTTTGTCCAAAACTTTGTACCACTCCCTACAAATTAAACACATTTTATATGGTTGGATTCTATGCTAAATTAGAAGTACGGACATAAATTTTTTGATTTATTAAATTTATTGTAAAAAATGAAATTGTTGACGTCAATTTATCTTGACTCCTACCCTGTCAACAAGTGTCAAACTTTTCAAACCCCTATTTTGCTGACGTAATTAATGTACGATAGCGCTACACGAATGTAGTCTATTCAGCTGTTAAAATAATCTCTTTTGAAAATTCTAATGAGGCTTGTGTCAGCTAGTGTGCGTAAAGTTCAAGATTGCCTGTCGATGTGCTGTTCTTCACGTCCATTGGCCACTTTGCCCCTCTCTCCCCCACCTCATTTACTACCTGTTTATAGGCAAAGGCACACGCATTTACAGTAGGTACACTAGCTAAGAAGGTAGGCGTGCTGCAGTCCTATCGAGGTTAAAAACGATTGAGTAGGGAGGCGTTTGGCATATTGTTGATTTTTAACAGGCAAACATTACAGTGTACTTGAAAAGCTTCGCTCTACAAGCGTTCCTATCGGATAATTATCTACGCGGAACAGCAGAGAAATTCTAGTAAAATGTCAAGTTAGGATAGTCGACAGTTGTCCATTTCTGTGTAGCTTAAAAGGCAAAGTCAACGAGTGATCAAAATTTTGTGCTAGATGCAGTGATGAGGTAAGTGTATGTGTGTTTATGTGTGTGTGTGTGTGTGCTTTTGATATCGTGGATGGGGAAAGTGCCAGTCCCTTGGAAATTTTAGATTATCGATGTTCAGTGTTTATTCTAGCCACCTTGACATTGGGGGATTTTTAAATGTTTGGGGGACAAGGTCTGAGTCTCCAAAAAGGTAATCGTTCCGACTTCCCTAATACTTTTGTACCCTTCTCAAATGCCCTGGCAAGAAAAAAATTGTCATCCTTAGATTTTTCCCCTCAACAAAAAATAGCCGCCCGTCCTCACCTTTTTGGGGGATTTCCATCCTCCATGCAACATAAACAATTTTGGGAGGAATTTTAAAACTGGGGGGGGGGGAATTCCCCCTTCCCCTCCCCGAGAAGGCTTAGAATAAGCACTGATCGATGTTTTATTTGCTCTGATAAGCGACGCGTTCTAATCAGAAGTGCATGTTGGATGGCACGCGATCGCCCACAGTTAACATCGTCTCAATCGTATAATATACACAACTGTAGATAGCGATACGATACGAAGCAGTGGCGTAGTCAGGGTTTCGGAATATAGGGCGGAGACACTTCGTCATTTTCGAGGGGGCAAACAGTCTCTGACGGGCACAAAAAGGTCATCAAACAACTTCGCACATTCGCATCTTCTCTTTGATCATGCTATCTACCCCTCGCCCCCCCCCATTTCTCAACGGTTTTGCGCAAATCCCACCACGACCAATCCCAGCTTGAATAAGGGGGGGCGGCCCCCGTCCCCCTGTGGCTGGGCCAATCATAGAAAGAATTGTGCTTTTATGTTCGACTTTCAATGGATAGTAAAAGTAAAGTAAGTAAAGTAAAGTAGAATCTCCTGGACTTCTATAGCGCCTTTGAGCAGCACAACAGTAGCTGCTTATTCTTATAGGCGCTCAGCCTAAGTAGGATACAATAGATATATTAGTAGTAGTAGTCAGTGGCGGCTCTAGGATTTGGCAAGTGGGGGGGCCCGTTGGGGGGCAACTTCTAATCATGGGGGGCCAACCATTTGTTGTTTAATGTACGTAGCATTAAGTATAGGGTCCCAACTGGGGGGGCCACTGGGGGGGGCAAGCTCTCAATAGGGGGGCACGGGCCCCCCCTGGCCCCCCGGTGGAGCCGCCACTGGTAGTAGTAGTAGTAGTAGTAGTAGTAGTAGTAGTAGTAGTAGTAGTAGTAGTAGTAGTAGTAGTAGTAGTGGTAGTAGTATTGTTATTGTTGTTGTTGTTGTTTAATAGATATTTAATTGGCCAAGACCAGTGGGCCATAGGTAACGTGGGAGTATTAGTTAATATTATATTCTTCTTCTTTTCTCTTGATCGACTTTGTGGACATTTGACAGAGAAAAGATTTCTGAAGCACTTTGCATAATGTCGACTATTTTTCGTGGCATTTCGAATGATCTAGAAAAAAATGAGACAGAATATATTGACAATTCTAGTACGGTTTGACACAACAAAGATGGGGACACAAGAATATGTGGTTTTAATTTGTTTCATCACTCTTCTGAATTTTGCATATCTATAGCCTAATGTGGCAATAGTACTACTAAGGCGTAAATGTGGATGACCCCTCTGTTAGACTGTTGAATTTTATCAGAATATCGAGGTTGAAGATACTGCTTTCGTTGAAAGATTTCAATCTGAATAAGTATTTATTATTATTATTACTATTAGTCAGTGGCGTAGCGAGGCAAAGTTGCGCCCGGGGCGAGAAAAAAAGTGCCGCCCTCAATTCTCCAAAAAAGTCTGGCAAGCAAAAGAATATAAGAAATCTCGAAAGTGCCGCCCCTAGAGCAAGTACCGCTTGGGGCGTTTCGCCCCTCTGCCCAGTGGCGGCTCTAGGATTTGGCAAGTGGGGGGGCCGTTGGGGTGGCAACTTTAATCATGGGGGGGCCAACCATTTGTTGTTTAATGTATGTAGCATTAAGTATAGGGTCCCAACTGGGGGGGCCACTGGGGGGGCCAGGCTCTCATTAGGGGGGGCACGGGCCCCCCCTGGCCCCCCCGGTGGAACCGCCACTGCCTCTGCCCCCTCGCTACGCCACTGCGTGGGTAAATGTTTCAGTGGGTCATTTTGAGTGGCCCATTGCCCGCAAAATTCCAGACCTTCTGGAAAAAACCGCGGATGATTATTGATTTACAAGAATATAATAAGACACAGTAGTCCTATAGAGTGAAATCTTAGCTGCATTTTGAATGGCGATGTTATCTAAAAGTTGTGGTCAGTTGAATTCGTCTCATTCAATCTCAAATTTTTTTCACAAATCAGGATCTGATTTTCCCTTGCTATCTGAATAGGAACTTACCCAGCACACTGATTAACTGCTCGTGGCGAATAGGTCTGCATCTAGGCCCAGTGGCGGCTCCACAGAGAGGGCCGGGGGAGAACCGTACCCTCTATTGAGTGCCTGGTCTCCCTGTTGGGACCCTATACTTAATATTACACACCTAACAAATGATTGGCACCTCATGATTAGAAGTTGCCACCCCAACGGCCCCCACTTGCCAAATCCTAGAGCTGCCACTGTCTAGGCCTACGAAACGAAACTGGTGTAGGCCTGTGTTTGCAAATCAGTATCTGCTAATATAATGAATATAGTTCTCCCTGCGCCTTCGTTTTGTTTTGTGACATTATCAGGTCTACAGTCGATATGAGATAGGACACAACCAGTTTTTATTCTAGCCACCTTGACATTGTGGGGGATTTTTAAATGTAGGGGGGCAAGGTCTGAGTCTCCACACTTTTGGAGGGTAAATTTCCATTTCCAGCCAACATATAATTTTTTGGGGATTTTAAAACTGGGGATTTTCCCAGTGGCGGCTCTAGGATTTGGCAAGTGGGGGCCGTTGGGGCAACTTCTAATCATGGGGGCCAACCATTTGTTGTTTAATGTATGTAGCATTAAGTATAGGGTCCCAACTGGGGGCCACTGGGGGCCAGGCTCTCAATAGGGGGCACGGGCCCCTGGCCCCGGTGGAGCCGCCACTGGATTTTCCCCACAAAGAAGGCCTAGAATAACACTGGACACAACGCTCATGCATAGTGTATGCTTATACCCAGGAACAGACAATTAAGGCTGAACTTTATTTGGCAGTGGCGAGCAGCTAGTAAAGATCTGATACAAGCAGTTACGGACAGAGAGCGCTGGGAACCCGCGGCCAAGTCGATAAAAACATGCTTGTCGTGCAAAAAAGGTCGCTGAGTCAATTTTGGCGGCCTCGTCTGGTCGGCGCCCGAGGCCACCGCCCCCTCTGCACGCTACTGGATACAGTACAAGGTCTTCAGCAATGTACATAATTATATCACATAGATACAGACATGTGCATATAATATGATCATGTCTATAAAGTACTTTATTGCAGCAGGACGTGTATTTTGGATTCTATAATAATAATAATAATAATAATAATAATAATAATAATAATAATAATAATAATAATAATAATAGTAGTAGTAGTAGTAATAGTAGTAGTAGTAGTAGTAGTAGTAGTAGTAGTAGTAATAATAATAATAACGTAGTAGTAGTAGTAGTAGTAGTAGTAGTAGTAGTAGTAGTAGTAGTAGTAGTAGTAGTAGTAGTAGTAAGTAATAATAATAATAATAATAATAATAATAATAATAATAATAATAATAATAATAATAATAATAATAATAATAATAATAATAATAATAATAATAATAATAATGTTTAGAGTGGTTCAGGAGGACTATTAGCGACATCAAACACTTCAGTTAATGTTTTTGTTGGTGACGTTTTACGAAATTATAGTCTCATATCCGCGTACTTATATCAGACATAATATTTTATCTATAATTAATCGTTATCATTGCTATCCTTAATCTATAATAGGCGCATAAATGCTAGTTAGCCTTTTTGATAGCGTAACATCAACTGCAGGTCTGACTATAGAATATACAGCAGCAAATGCTTTTGAGTGTGTTATTAGACGTTGAGTTTAACGTTTCTGCTGTCTCTAACAGCAGCTAATAGGGACAGTAGGGACTTTAGTTAAAAATTTCTTCGATTAGCCTAGCTATAACTTCGACCAGTGGCGTCGGCATGGTTCCGTAATAGTGGGGGGGGGGAGAGACTACTACTACTGAAGGAAACAGGAAATGATGATGATGATGATGATGATGATGATGATGATGATGATGATGATGATGATGATGATGATGATGATGATTATGATTATGATTATGATGATGATGATGATGATTATGGTGATGATGATGATGATGATGATGATGATGATGATGACGATTGATTGTCTAAATGTTTCAGCGGACTTCATCGTAGTAATAATAATAATGGGTGACCTGAACAATGAACTGTGCCGACCGAAGAGCGGCAAAAGTGAAGTCGACGACGAAGCGGTGGAAAAGTTGGCGGACGAGTGGAAGGCGGCGGACTTGAGTTCGCCGGCCGCTGCTGCATCCCGTGGGCGAGGAGGAGGAGGAGGAGGAGAAAATCCGACGGAAATACAGGAGGCGGAACTGCTGGAGATGGAAGTTCTGAGGAAACTTTCTGGACAGATGGATGTGCTGCGAGAGACGCTGGACAAGATCGTTAGCCAAGCGAACGAAGAAAAAAACAAGGTATAGAATCTGCATTGTTTTCCGGACTCCAGGCCTTTGGGGAATTGAGGCGTTGGGGGATCGACTTGGTTGGAGGGGGAAAGACACAGTTCAATGCAAAATTTGTGTAAGTGCTGGGACTTTGGGGGATTCTGAGGGGTTTTTTTTTGGGGGGGGGGAGAATCTCCCCTCCTAACAGGCCTGTATAAAACACTGTAGAATCTGACTTCGCTGTCCTATTTCCACGAGCAAGTCTATCTTTGTCTTTACGGTTACACAGGAAAGCGGGGGCGTTTCTAGGGTTTCTGGCGCCCACGGCACAGAGATAGATGTCCACGGGTTGGGTTAACCCATGGGTTGGGTTGCGTTGGGTCAGATTTTACCGTATTTATGGTGGGTTGGGATGGGTAAGAAAATACAGGGTGGCGCAAAAACCGAACTAGTCACATTTATACTTTGCATTTAATATAGTCCGGGTTTTTGCGCCACCCTTTTAAGTCATGGCTTAAGAAATTGGAATGGTGTGTTGGTTTGGTGTCTAAGAAATGGACCCGTGGACATTTCTGCCATGACAGGGGGTAGAAAATTAAATTAACAGATTAACAACACCCCCGAACACTCCCGCTCCCAATCTTAGAGCCGGATGACCTTTTTTGGCTTGTCAGACTTTTTCGGCAGGACACCCCCCAGAAAACATAAAATATCAACCGCCCCCAAATTGATAATCCTAGAAATGACCCTGCCCGTAAACCAGTGGTTAAAGTGGTCTGTTGGAGGTGCCGGGGCCCTACACTGTGAAAACCCTGGGCCCGGGACATATTTGTCGGGGCCGATCAATGAGTTGCCGGGGCCCATAACAGAGGTGCCAGGCCCGGACCACTTTAACCACTGCCGGGTAAACCAGTGGCGGCTCCACAGGGGCCCGGGGCGTGCCCCTATTGAGTGCCTGCCCCAGTAACCCCTCTGTTGGGACCCTATACTTAATACTACATACCTAACAACAAATGGTTGGCCCCCATGATTAGAAGTTAGCCACCCCAAAGCCCGCCCCCCCACTTGCCAAATCTTGGAGCCGCCACTGCTGTAAACCCTGTATTTGTGTACAGATATTGACAATTGTAATTAACTTTCAAAAAGCGCCCTATCGGATCGACGTCAAAACGTTTCATTTGAGTGAAATGGACGTTGAAATCCAATAACCTTTTTAGACTACGTCGACGCCTTTGATGCGATTGGACTTAAGACTATGCTCAGATCCAATGACAACGTGCAGTACATTCGCAATGCACTAACTTATCAACTTTAGACCTAAACTAATGTTCTATTTGACGAGCAGTGGCGGTTCCACGTGGGAGGGGGTGAGTGGGTGGGAATACATCCCCCACCGGACTTTTTTAACTTGTGAAACTTTTTGGGAAAACTCTAGTAAACTACGGGGAAAACTGCGGATGACCTGTTTTGCTTCTCAGCCTATTTTTGGGTGTAAATTGAAACTGTAGACGTGCCCCCTATTCCGAAATCCTGGCTACGCCACTGGTTGTTTTTAATTATTTATTTGATCATCTCTAAATCCGTGTCGTCTGCGGTGATTACCAGCAACAGGCGGTAATTGACCTGGAAAAGAAGCGCCTGGAAAAGCTGGAACTGCAGCACAGACAGACGGCAGAGGTGGTAATGGAGTCTACCGGGGGTGGCGAAGAACATCGCGGTCTTTCCATCCGGTACAGAGAGGAACTGGATGAACTGGAAAAGTGTCGCAGGACAGTTGACGACCTCGAATTTCAGCTGCTCGAGGTATAACGTTTCCCAATCTACTCATGTTTCAAATTTAAGTGTGCGTGTGTAAGTGTGTGTGTAAGTGTGTTTGTGTTTGTTTATAGATGCGTCCGTATCAAAGACGATGGGCGTCTATGTGTGTTTGTTTGTATGTGTGTCTGGTTCCTTTCTCAACCAGGGCTTGCCACCGGCTATGGCGGTCTCAAATTTAAGTATTTTACTATGGAGGTATATTATCCCAGGGGACGGCATTGCGTCATTTTTTTAGCCCAGGCTGCGTGAAGCCAGTAGCGCGTAGGCTAAATATAGTACCTCCATGGTCAGCGGTCATCTTGGTAGACCAAAATCATATGTTAGCGGCCATCTTGGTAGACCCAAACTGTGGCTGCCGTCTGGGAATTTCCCAGCTAGTTGGCTTCACCGAAATGACGTAATGTTGTCTCCAGGGATAATACCTCCATTTATTTTTTTTATTTTTTTTGTATGTATTGCATGTTGGCATCTAAATAAATCGAGTCCCAAGCCTGTAAGTAACTAAGTAAGTATATAGAATCTTGTGAATTTATGTAGCGCTTTTAAAGAATAGTACAGTATACATGTAGCTGCTTATTCGCGCTTAGTCTAAACTTGAAATAGCTATTTCAGATATTACACGTTTATTAGGCTAATGTAATCGGCATTTAGGCCTGCATCAACCAGTGTTTATTCTAGGCCTGTTTTTTTTTGGGGGGGGGGGGGAATCCCCCACAAAGTTTTAAAATCCACCCCAAAAATTTGTATATGTTGGCTTGGGGATGGAAATGTTCCGTCCCCCCCAAAGCGTGGAGAGACAAATCTTGTCCCCCCAAACATTTGGAACTCCCCCAATGTCAATGTGGCTAGAATAAACACTGTGCATCAACCCCAAATATAGCAACCGCCCTGAATCAATACAGAAACGAAGACTGAAATGGTTTGGTCATGTTGAAAGAATGAAGGAAGAGAGAAAGACTACCAAAGAAGGCGCTATACAACTACCTCTAGCGATAATTTTAAAACGGCTACTTTCTTATTTTTGAAATTCCATTCTCCTGTACAGAAAATTCAGTCTTTTAGTGACAGGTTTTGCATTGGACAGAGAATCTTAACATACTATAAATGTACGTTTTTTTCTAAATGGCAAATAACTTTGACTGCTCACCGCTGTCCTTTCCCCTTTCATTTCCTCTTTCCTTTGCCCCTTCCTTTCCCTTTTACTCCCCTAAATTTGATTTTCCCGTTCCTTTCTCTTTCATTTCCTCTTTCCTTTGCCCCTTCCTTTCCTTGTTATTTCTCCTGTGCTTTTCACGTTCATTTCCCTTTCATTTCTCCATCCTTCGCTCTTTCTTTTGCTCGTTCTTTCTCGTTTTCTTCCCTATTCCTTTACCATTTCCTTTCCAGAGTCATTACCGAAAACGTCACATCTAATTATAGTTTTCTCAGTAATTAACTCAAACTGCGCAGATACTCAGGCCACCTCCCCCACCCACCGCCCCACCCCCACTCGGGCATCCATTCAAGCAAGTCAGAAGTCAGGTAGCAGTTAACAAATCAGTTCAGACCTGGCACTAGTTCGTTTTCCGACCAGCCGCCAAAAGCAAAGCCAGTTAGACGTCTATAATTTTAATTTTAAAAGTGCCATTTGTTACTGTTGCTGAGCGCACCGAAAACCTGTCTGAAGCTATAATGTATGCCATGCAGTGCACAAGCGGAATTTGGCGAGTTGCTTTTTTGCTGGCATTAGTTTCGAACCCTGCTAATTATTTTTGGGTCCGCATTAACCCATTCATCGTGAATGGATCTACAAGTAAACAGGATGGAAATATAGCACCACTTACTTGTCAATTAAAATGACTTCAGACAAGATTAATAGCTAAAGACAGTATAAACCAATTAGTCCACGTTGTCTCAGTCTCTCAGATAGGCCTAATTCATTAATCAACGTTTGTAAAGTCACTCAGGCATTAGCATGAGCTGGATCCAACCGTGGGCTGGATTGGATTGGTTGGGCCAGAAATGTTCATGTCTATGGCGGATTGGGTCTGGCTTGGCTTGGCCACAGAACCTATTTCATTGAATAATTTTGGACGTCATGGGTACCCATAGAAATTTCTTCAGAGGGCAAAGTAGACTATAATGGTCACGGTTAATATTTTATCAGAGTTTTCAAATGCAAAATTTCACATTTTTACAGATTTTCCTAATGCCAGGACCGTGACATCAAAACAAAACAACAAGTACTGTTAAACGTTAACTGTGTAGTGTTTTAGTGTGAAAATATTAGCTAAAAGTCAAAATAATTAGTTACAAAAATAGATTTGCAGTTTTCAGAGGGGAGGGCAAGCACCACCACCTTGCCACAATGTGCAGGGTTTAATCTAGGCCGTTTCCGGAGGGGAAAATTGCACTTCCCTCCTCCCGGAAATTTCAAATTACCCCCGGAAATTTTGGCTACAACATCAACTATCAGCAGCCCCCTAGCAGAATTCCCCCCGGCTTTGTCAGTTCTCCTCCCCGGTTTTTTCAGTTCTCCCCCGGAGTCCAGGAGTCTAGATTAAACACTGACAATGAGTGGGCGCCCATCAATGTTTAATATAGGCCGTTTACGGAGGAAATCGCCTTTTCCCCCCGGAAATTTCAAATTCCCTTCCGGAAATTTTGGAATACTGCATGGACTATCAGCAGCCCCCTAGCAGAATTCCCCCGGCTTTGTCAGTTCCCCCCGGTTTTTTCAGTTTACCGCCCCGGAGTCCAGGAGTCTAGATTAAACACTGACCGATGTGTGGGCGCCCCTGACTGCTGTTGTGCGAGGAGTGGGACATTTTTTGTTCGCGGATATTTTCGTATCCTTCGTTATCTTGTCTTCGGTTTCTTCTGCGGATTTAAATCCTTTATGCCGTCGATTTAGACGGAATCTCGCTACGAAGATCAGAAAGAGACTGTCCACAAACAGTTCGTGAACGACCAACTGCTACTGACCGATGTGTACAAACGACATCAGGTAGAATAACATTAGCACAGTACACCGTATCATTTTAATGGATACTTACCGAAATGTACAAATGACATCAGGTAGAGTAACTTTATCCTAATAGGCCCTACACCAGTGGCGTAGCAAGTGGGGCGGGGCAAAATTCTTAGGGAGCAAAAAATTTCCAGAGAAAAAATCAAGTAATGGTAAATCATAAATTAGTCTGGCATTCTTTACAGAAGAATCGTAGAAAATTCTTCGGAATTTATTTAAATATGGAAATACGACACAAGAACCTTTGTTTGCAAGAACCCACAATTTTAAACTTCCAGCGTGGCGGGACAGGGCGTAGCGACGGGGTGGATATCGGTATATAGCCCCCCCAAAAAAAAAAAACAATCAGACTACCTTAACGTTTTAAATTTTTTTAATTTTTCGACGTTCTTTAAGATTTATACCTCCATCACATTATATTCCTCCAGTCAAATTTCCTGGCTACGCCCCTGGACAGGAGAAATTAACATTTTTATCTCCACCAGAGGTTGGGGAGAGGGTGCAAAGCCAACACATTTGTCAAGGACTCCCTTGATATCTTTGGGGCCGCGGTGGAGTAGTGGTAGGTTCTTGCCACGTAACCGGAGGGGAGCGGGTTCGAATCTGACCCTAGCCACTGCGTAGCGACCTCTGTCAAGTTTGTTCAATGTTCACCACTTAATTCTTCCTCACTTACGATTATTTTACATTTTGTGAATGACTTAATAATAATAATAATAATAATAATAATAATAAATAATAATAATAATAATAATAATAATAAATTAATAATAATAATAATAATAATAATAATAATAATAATAATAATAATAATAATAATAATAATAATAATAACAACAGTAACAACGACAATAATAATAATAACAATAATAAGATGATGGATCTATAGCAACACAAATGCGAATTAATTAATTCTACTATTTTGTGGGCAGAATGTACGAAAGGACAGAACAAACGAAGAGTTCATCAACACGTTGAGACTAGAGCTCAGCTCGTCGCCTACACTGCCGCCAACTAGCGGTGGACTCCTTCCATATACGATAGCAGAGGCGACCAAGCAATTGCGACTAGCTTTTCTCGACGTCCAAGGTAAAGCACGCTCCCGATTAACCCCTTAACCGTGTATTTAACTGTAACCCAATGTAAAATGGACGGATATATCCGGGATCCCCAGTTAAGGGGAAAAAAGTACCAGAAACTTTAAGATTTTCACCCCCTCCCCGCTCCAGTGGCGGCTCCACCGGGGGGGCCAGGGGGCCCGTGCCCCCTATTGAGTGTCTGCCCCCCGCAGTGGCCCCCCCAGTTGGGACCCTATACTTAATGCTACATACATTAAACAACAAATGGCTGGCCCCCATGATTAGAAGTTGCCACCCCAACGGCCCGCCCCCACTTGCCAAATCCTAGAGCCGCCACTGCCCCGCTCCCCGCTAAGTTCGTCATAACGAAGTTCTACTGTAAATTTCTATAGCGCTGCCCGAAAGCTTAGCGCAGTGCACCAACCTATTCACGAACGCCCAATCCGGGTAAAATCCATAGTCCTTAATCCGTATTCCGGGTCGGTCAAGGTTGTAGATCCAGGTAGGCAGTCGCAGCATAACCTGTAGTGGCTCTTGCTCGATGAGTTCTTCGAACGGTTTCGTTCCAGCGAATGACGTCATCGACCAGCAGCGGAGGCGCCTCGAGGAGCTTCGAACGACGACGGCCGCCGTCGACGCGCACCTGGCGTGGAACCGGAAGCGGATGACGTCATCGCCACGATCCGACGCTCACCTTGACCGCGATTCCGCGCGTCCGAGTCCTCCCGCGACGGACTTCTCCTCGGAGGGCGGAGGAGGGGCCGGGGCGAGGCGGGGTCCCCCAAGGACCGGGTGGACGCCAGCGAGTCCAGATCGCAGTCGGAGGGGTCGAACTCGCCTGAGCAGATGAGCAGCGTAAGGTAACGACGATGAAACTGTGCATAAGAAGTTTACTACTAATGATATCATCATAATTATAGATTATTATTATTATTATTATTATTATTATTATTATTATTATTATTATTATTATTATTACTGCTGCTGCTGCTGCTGCTGCTGCTAACCTTATTCAGGAAGAGACTTTTGCACGCTGTTTGCCTTTTAATTTCCGTTAAACGAAGCTGAATTATTTTACGCGCTTAGATTATATAAATGCGCTGAATTTGACCATTTGATCATGTTTTAAAAAAACTTATCTATATTCATTTATTTATTTATTATTGTACTTGTTGTTGTTGTTGTTATTATTATTATTATTATTATTATTATTATTATTATTATTATTATTATTATTATTATTATTATTATTATTATTATTAGCTCTGTATCGTTTGGCAACGAAACTCGTGTGGCGGAAATTCTGAAGCAGTTGGAAACGGCACAAGCAGAAAAGCTGCTTTTGCTTCGAGCACACGTAAGAATTTACAATATTCGCGTTAAAGATCTTTTACTCTCATCCCCCATCTGGTCGACAATGGCGTATCTAGGACATGACAGGTAGGGCAGAGATGCCCTGGGGGCCGCATGGACGTCCGGAGGGGGTGCAATGGGTGCTATTGCACCCTCCCTGGAAAAATTATGGAGTTATGAAAAAGTAAACTTACTTGTTTCTTTCGTCACAAAACCTTGTTTACACCCCTATGGAAAAAAATTTCTTTCGTCACAAGACCTTCGTTTGCACCCCCTGGAAAAATTTCTGCGGACGCCCATGGGGACGCCACTTGAAGGGGGCGTCAAAAGAACTCTGTGATCTTGCTCTCTATTCAGCGTAGAAAGAGAAGAAACTGAGAAAACTGACTTTGAGGGGCACATCATAGACCAGTTCGCATCAGTAAAAGCAAGAAAGAAAGTGCAAAGTGCAAAGAAAGTGCAGTTTTTATCTTCTATCAATAAAATGTCATGATTTCTTGCTTAGAGAGTTGTTAGCCTGCTAATTTAGTTTTATTATCTTCTCCTGTCAAGGGCGCAAAAATACACCAGGTACGCCCCTGCTGGTCTAGAAACCGAACTCCCAGATGAAAGTCGAAAATTGTGGGGTTTACCTGTCCGACCCCCGCTGGAGTTTTTAAAAAAATTGGTCCTACCTCGCACAATTTTTCTTTTCAAAAAGGAACCTCTGTGCTAGACTCAGTGTTTATTCTAGCCACCTTGACATTGGGGGGTTTTGAAATGTTTGGGGGTGGGGGGGGCAAGGTCTGAGTCTCCACACTTTTTGAGGGAGGAGAATTTCCATTCCTCAGCCAACATATAAAAAATGGGGGGGGGGAGAATTTTAAAACTGGGGGATTCCCCCCCCCAGAGAAGGTCTAGAATAAACACTGGCTAGACTTGACTGATGTGCGCGGTGCTTGCAATGCAGGTGCAACAGAAGGCCGGACTGGAGGAACTGAGCGCCGAGAGACGAAGGTACGAGGAGCTAGAGACCAGACTGAGAGAGGAACTGGCCAAACAGTGCGTCGAACCAGGGACGGTGAAACTTCGCCAAGAAAAAAGACAACAGGTTGATTGATTGATTGATCGATCGATCGATTGATTGATTGGTTGGTTGATTGATTGAGTGAGTGAGTGAGTGAGTCAGTGAGTCAGTGAGTCAGTGAGTCAGTGAGTGAGTCAGTGAGTGAGTGCATGAGAGAGTGAGTGAGCGTGCAGGCGATTGAGAGAGCAATTGAGTGATTGATTGAGTGATTGGTTAAGTGATTGATTGATAACTTAATTTTGATTTACTGGACTAAATTATCTCTTTGGTGCAATGCGCCATCGGCCGATGCCCTAGACATTATATCAGTGGCGCCATAGAAGTTGAGTGATTGATTGATTGATTGACGCGTGTTGACGGTGTTTCTTTCCTTCGATAGGCGCGACCTCTGACCAGGTACCTACCTGTCCGTAACGGACAGATCGACCTGCCTGAGTTCCTGGAGCAGTGCGGTCACCACTTCGAGCAGTGCCGCGACCTGGTCGTCTCCTCCCACTCGGCCCGCGGCCTCCTGACGAAGATGGGCGGCCGCATCAAGACCTGGCGCCGTCGATGGTTCGTCTTTGACCGGACGGAGCGCCACCTGGTCTACTACGTCGACCGGACGGAGCGCCGTCGACGCGGCTGCATCGCGTTCCAGGACATCGACGACGTCTACGTCGACCACCGACGTAACGGAGACGGAGCCAGGAGGAGTCCGAATCCGAAGCTTACGTTCTGCGTCAAGACGAGACAGAGGACTTATCGTATGGTGGCTCCTACGTCCGAAGCGAGACAGATCTGGATCGATGTGATCTTCACCGGCGCCGAGGGGTATCAGGAGTTCGTCTGACGCTACAGATTATTCGGGCTTTACCCCTACACCCCCTATTCGGGCTTACCCCCCCGCCCGCCCCAAGAGTTTTGCAGGATGAGTGGATCGTGGAATCCCCGAATTTTTTACAGATTGGGAGGGGCGTTTTTTACCTCCGAAATCTTGACAGGCTGGTAGGGCGCATAACCCCCGAAATTTTGACAAGCTGGGAGGGGTGTATTATCCCTGAAATTTTGACTGGCTTGGAGTTCGCATAACCACTGTAACTTTGACAGGCTCGGAGGATGAGGAGTATTATTCAAATTGAAGTTTCAGATTTTTAATATTTCAAATTCGTTGCAAACTTTTTACGTGGACCACACTAACTGTTTCGAATGCGGAGCATCGTCGTTAGATTGCCATATCGTTATGTATTTCCTTATTCAAGTGTTCCTAGGACAAGCAATCATTCTAGTCATGGTATATGTATAGCGCGCTGTTATTTTATGCTTGCTATTGAGAATATGATGAATTTTCGTTAAAATCGGGTTTTAAATAGCCCATAGGAAACGTTTCTTATTTGCTGACACCACTTTCTTTTCTTAGACGCCTCTATGTAAAACCCAGTGTCTCTCGAATATAACATGAAAACATCAATTAACAATAAATAATAATAATAATAATAATAATAATAATAATAATAAATAATAATAATAATAATAATAAAAATAATAATAATAGAATAATAATAATAATAACGATAAACATAACAATAACGATAAAAATAATAATAATAATAATAATAATGATAATGATGATGATGATGATGATGATGAAATGATGATGATGATGAGAATAATGATGATGATGATGATGATGATGATGATGATGATGATGATGATGATGATGATGATGATGATGATGATGATGATGATGATGATGATGATGATGATGATGATGATGATGATAATTTCTCCTGTGTTGAAACCACTGTCACTCTGTTCCAATTTCCGTTTGTCCGTTTTGATTCTACAAAAAATATGCACATTTGGCTGTGTATACAAAACCAGTCAACTTAAAGCACACACATTATGCCAAACATCATTAGGCTCATCTAAAAATCTATAATGGTTGATATTATCTCCATTTTCTGCCTGCGTATCGCCAATAATTATAGTCTATACGAAACCATCAGGTCTGCACTTTATTCTGCCTTGCGTTAATTAATCTGCGTCCTTCTACATTACACTGTATTATCAGAATCTTCATTCTCAAGTCTTCTTTGATGTTATCCAACCATCTATTTTCTGGCATTAATAATAATAATAACTTTTAATAATAATAATAACTTTTAATAATAATAATAACTTTGAAAACATAAGAAACATGAGAATAATATTAACAATAACTACATTTAACTATTTTCTGGCATTCCTATCAATCTGTTTCCTTCTATTTCGTGAGTATGAAGTATTTTGTAGGTCCATCCAGACAGTGGATAGGCCAGGATTTCCCTCAAGGGGGGGGGTTATGACCATTCCCAACTTCGAAAAATCGTGACAAGCGAACTTATTATTTTGTTTAATTAAGTTAGTTATATAGCGCTATTTGAGCGCGTACAACTATATTGATATTTTTCTTTGCTTCCATTTTCTTCTTTGCTACCCTAAACCCGATTTTGGTGCCCCTCCACCCACAGAATAATAATAAGCCAAAAAATTTCGTCGGGCAACCAAGAGGAGGTTTAGCCCCTAACCTTCCCTGGCTACGCCACTGCGTCTAGGTATTAATAATTATCTAATAATACATAATATTTGCACGATTTGTTTGTCATTAATGGCGCTGACAATAGTAGTGACGTCTTCGGCACCGCAATAGCCTTTGGCTCTGTTTGTGTCCCTCTCTGCTTCTTGCTGATCGATTATAATCATGTCTGGTTTGTCGATATCGATAACATCAAAGCGTTAAGCCATCGAAGACATCCGATAACGGTCGCGTATAGATAATGCGCCACATTCACATTGTCGAGAGATTCTTATACTAGAACTTCACGGTAGGTCAAGTACCGTGACCTTCGAACTATAATTAATTAATTATGAATACAGTAGAACTTCGTTATAACGGACTCGGTTATAACGTATGGCGGCTCCACCGGGGGCAGGCGGGGTTATAGCCTGGCAGTGGCCCCCAGTTGGGTTTATTCTAAACAACAAATGGCCTTCTTTCGGGAAAATCCCCCCCAAGTTGAAGGAGGTTGATTCTGAACTACAGTAGGACTTCGTTATAACGTGCGGGAAATCCCCCGGGTTAATATAGGTTGATTGAAATGCCATCCAATTTGTTAGCGCATCACACGGAATATAGGCATATCAAATGCCGTAACGTTATTATCATTATTATTAGCGTAACGTTATTATTATTATTATTATTATTATTATTATTATTATTATTATTAACTAGACAATTTATATAGCGCAATAAGCATGACCAAAATGGCCAAAGACAAGAGCGCTTTACAATACTATGTATAACCGATGGTGAATAGGTGAGTCTTAAGACTACTTAGGAAAAGTCCTGGAGAAGAGTCAGAGTTTTTATAACCGACTATAGGCCTATATGTTATAACCGAGTCCGTTATAACGAAATTTCACTGTACTGCCACACTCTATCTGTTTGTCTATATCAGACAGTGTGTGTGTGTAAAAACAAGAAATCGAAAAATGCCGAGACCGCTTCCGCCATGAGTGTTCTCAGCTTCACCGGAAATGGATGCAGCGGAAGGACGTCGTCGGCGAACAGCGAAGAATCCGATTCGACGGATTCAGTCTCCTTTCAACGGCCGACCAGTCGGTCATCAGCCTCCTCGAAGAAGAAGAACCATCAACCGAGCATTCGACCAGCAGCGGATCCTGTCGTTGCTGCTGCTGCTGCTGCTGCCGCCGTTCCGGATGCTCTAGGGAAATACTTGCTCCACCCGGCGGTAGAAAGGCATCTTTTCCACTGTCCGGCGGTACGGAGATGTTTCTTCCTGCACCCGGCGGCTGTCGTTTTTGTGATGAGGTCCAGAGCTGGCCCTGCTGTTCCAGAAACACCTTCCGGATAGGGTCCCCCGATCCGCAGCAACACCGGATGGGCACGACTGACCGTCACGTGATCGACGGATGTGCTCCGGTCCGGAACGTCTGCTGCTGCGAGCCACTTCCGGTTGGGATCAACGATCCCGTTTCCGTGCAGGACGACCTTATCACTGCCTCCGTTTTTCCGCTGGAATTCCCCAACTATTGTCACTATTGTGGAAGAGGTTGGCAGTCACCAGGAGGCTATACCGACGGTGAATACCATGGTGGCGACGACGACGTTACAGGCTGCAAGAGAACCCGTCCGGTCTGCTGCCCCATTCCGCAGAAATTGCGGGCTTCTGACGCGGTCGGGCCCCCGGCAAAGGGTGCCCTCCTGCCGGCGATCATGGCAGCAAGGGACCCGTCGCTGAGTTCGTCCCTGGACGTCAGCATTAGCTACGTCGAGAGCTGTCTCGCCTTCAACTCGAACGTGCTCGACTCGATCGCGAAGCGGAAAAGCGAAGAGGCGGAAGCGATGAAGGCGATCCTCGGGTCCGTCGATCGTCGCCAGTTGGACGACAGCATCTACTCGCGGCTTCTTCGGTCGTGCCACCGCGACACGGCGGCGAACCCAACACGCGACCCACGGGCCCAGACGTCGTCGTCGTCGTCCTGCCTGCTCCGTCGGCTGCAGGACCGGACCGCCGGCGGCGGGGGCTTCTTCGAAGGCGGGGAACTTGCCGACGAACTGCTACGGCGGCAGCACCGGTCGCTGGAGTGCACCGGCGCCGGTACGGGCAGCGATGCAGACTGCGGTGGGTGCTGTTGGGCGGGGGCTAGTTCCTGCGACGGGGTGGCGGAAAACTGGCCGCGCAAGGCAGGCGACTTCCTAGACGCCGCCAAACGCAGAGAGATCACTCTAAGCATGGCGACGTCACCGTCGGGAAACCGGTCGGTCGGTCGGGCTTGTCGGTCGGGCAATTTCAATCACGTTATCTTTGGCGATAATGAGAAGGTCACGGTCGGACCCCCCTCGTGTCGACCCAAGCGCCGAGGGTTCGGCGGGATGAGCTGCTCGACGGAAACGATCGCGTCTCGTGTCAACGAGTCGGGAAACGTTCAAGTCCAGGAGCGTCATTTTCAACGGGCAGGACTGCTTCGAACAGGGGCAGGTCCTCGGCGGCAGCTGCCCGCTGTTGCGGAGAAGAACGCCGAGAAATACGCGCTCCGATGAAACGCCTGTCAGCACGTCAACACGACAACAACGACGACCACCGGTTGCGTCTCGAAGACCGTTTCCCAATCCACCGGGTTCGAAAGGGGACCGCGTGCCGACCCAAATGCACCGGTCACCGAACCGCCAAGACGAAGCTGAAGACCTCGTTGCACTGTCCCTCGACTCGCCCGCTCCACAGAGCCCAGACGCTGCTGTGCGAAGACCTGAATGGCGACTTCCATCGCCCGAAACCTCTAGACGCGCACCGCTACCAGTCCTGCGAACGGGGCGACTGCGACGACGACGACCCGATCGACTGCCGGGCGGTGGAACTGCCCTGCACGCGTCCCAGGTACGGCCCCGTGCCGTCCGTGGCGGTCGGGCACGAGGTCTGCACCGGTCACGGGTCGCCGCTGGTCGCGTTCGCCCCCAGCAGAGCGGCCGTGTCGTTCGAAGACGATTGCGGAATCAGAAGAAACCGGCTTCAATCGACGACGTGCAGATCCAGAAATCTGGAGGAGACCGTTGACTGTCCGTGTGTCTTCGACAGCGCCGGCGGCGGCGGTTGTGTCTGTCCCGTGCCGTCGATTCGCCAGTCGAAGGCATTGACGGTCAGGTGCTGCCTCGTCGCTGGGGTTCGCCTGGCCCAGCATCCCGTGCTTCGTCCAGCAGGAGGAGGAGGCCTGTTCAGAGGTCTTTTCTTCTTGTTTCCCGGTCTGCGATTCCGTTCGCCGGTGCGATAGCATCAAGTCGTCAGCGTCGTCGAGGACGCCGTCGGAAACGTTAAGCTTCCCCAAATCCAGAAAACTGACGCCGATGGAAAGAGGGCAAAGCAGAGGACCAAGAAGAAGAGGGCCGGACAATGCAAGACAGAGAATTGCGCAGAGTTCAAGAGGGATGGAAAAACCACGAAGCATTTGATCTGGAAGCCGATTTGGCAGAAGCATGGCGAAACGAAGATGGAAAAACGTTGTGATTCGAAGAAGGTAAGACATAACAAGAAGAAGAAGAAATGCGGAGGAGAGTATGAAGAGTGTAGAGAGTGTGAAAAGTTTCAAGAGTGTGAAGTGTGTGAAGAGTGAACCGACGGACGAGGATGGGTGCAGGGGAGTTTCAGATCCGGCCGAATTGCTCGCCAACATCACCCCTCTTGAATCGTGCGAACCAGGCGAACCATTCGGTCCGTGCGAACCGTGCGAACCGTGCAGTCCTTGCGATCGCAGCGCTCAGAGCGACCCGTGCCACAGCCTCGAACTGAGTCCATCGTGTCGGCCTTGGTCTACGGATGGCGTTCCCGTGACCGCCCCGACAGCGGTGCCCGATCTCGGGCCGCGCCTGCGACGACGCAACTGTACCTGCGAAGGATGGTGCCTGTTGGGACGCGACGCCAAGAACGCCTTGCTACGGGGACTCCACCCCAGCACCCCCGACCACCCCAAAGCTCCCCGCCAGGGGCAGCTCAGCCCTGAAGACGACGACGTCGACGGCGGCGCCAGCTGCGATTGCTGGTCGCCGGACCGCCGTTCCATTGCCGACTGCGCGGCGTCCTTTCCTACCGTCTCCTCCGTGTGTTTCACGGCCCCGGGTCGCTGCGGCGGCGGCAGCTGGGGCAGGCGGCGACGCAGGGGGCCTGCTGGACCCGCCCGTCGGGTCGATTCGTTTATGCGCTGTCTGGAAAGACCGGAGGGAGGAAGAGGAGGCGGAGTAGACGAGGGAGATGGGAACGACCCGTCCACCAACCGGATCCTGTACGGCGATGGACTTTCCACGGAAGAGATTATCGAGAAACTGTACGTGAATGAGCTGATGGCCGCCATTAAGAAGACCACGGAGCGGTTCGCTAAGAATGTCCTGGCTCGCCGAAATTTGTAGGAACTTTTAAGATGGAAACAAACCTGACAACAACAACAGCAACAACAACAACAACAACAGTATAATCATCATCAACAACAACAACATCATTATCAACAGCAACAACAACAACAACAATAACTGCTCGTTGAACTAAGTATTGTAACTAGAAAAACATCAAAGATATAATTACTTTGCGTGATACAAAATAGCGCTATAGGTCCTACAAGATAAAGTCAGCACCGAAATTATTTCAAAGTAATAAAAATCAATATAAAGTACTACATCGATACTGCGACTTCTTAATTATTATTAATTGTAAGCCTACTCAGAAACTGGCTGTACATAAATGAATGAGGGAAATGCACAAGATGAGGGGCTGTCCATTAATTACGTCAACAATTATTGTTATTGGGACCTGTCATTGATTTGGGGGGGGGATCAAAAGTTTTTGACGTAATTATAGGGGAGGGATAACTGAAAGTTGACAGTTGTTGACAAGGGGGGTCAAAAATTGCCCAAAAATTGTTGACGTAATTAATGGACAGCCCCTCATTAGAAAACCATCTAAAAAGACTAAGGATACAACACATGGAGTGACCTAGAACATCTGACGGCAGATTGAACGAAATGGAAAGCTCTGGTTCGTGGTCTATGGTCCATTGGGAGAGCAAAATAACTGAAGAATATGAAAAAGATGATAAAGAAGAAGAAGAAGAAGATGATGATGATGATGATGATGGAGGAGGAGGAGGAGGAGGAGGAGGAGAGGAGGAGGAGGAGGAAATGAACTCATGTTGCTTGTAACATACTTGTGAAATGGTTCGCATGTCAACGCTGAACAACTCAAAAATGAAAATCAGAAAATATAGTTGGTCTCATATAAAACACTGCTTCTGCTGCTGCTGCTGCTGCTGCTGCTGCTGCTGCTGCTACTACTACTACTACTACTACTACTACTACTACTACTACTACTACTACTACTACTACTACTACTACTACTACTACTACTACTACTACTACTACTACTACCACAATTACTACTTCTAATACTAATACTATTGATGACGATGATGATGACGATGATGATGATGATGATAATAATAATAATGATGATGATGATGATAACAATAATAATAATAATAATAATAATAATAATAATAATAATAATAATAATAATAATAATAATAATAATAATAATAATAATAATAATAATAATAATAATAATAATAATAATAATAGCAGAGTTTTGAGAGGTCAATAGGATCTATCCTGTGTTAGAACCTAAACGTTCGTCAGAAGTCACGTGAGACTGAAGAATATTATTTTTAAACAAAGGAGTAAACCTACTGAGCCGCTTAAAACTCGGTCATTACTATTTGCATAACTATTAACGTGAAGGCATTTCGGCCAACAGGCCCTAGAGCTGATCGGCCCATTTCTGCCTTCCTGTGCTACGAGCTACATAAAGCGTTTGAGCCAGACACAGGGTGTTGCATGATTTTTAGCGCCTCGGTGAGATTATGACTGGGCGGCCATTGTTCCCTTGAACGACATACGTTGTACAGTAGAACTTCGTTATAACGGACTCGGTTACGACGCATCCCCAGTTATCATGCACCGCAATGTAACGGTGTGATGCGCTACCGGGCCCGCCGAGAGACATTCCGGGCCCCTGTGCAGCATAAAATTTATTTCCTGACGACCATTTTTACCATTGTCAACCTTTTACATATATTTTTTGATTTTCAGCCAATTTTACATCTACTCTTGTTTGATTATTCTTAATTATACACATTCATCATCGGCCCGCCCGCCCCCCAGACCGCCGGGCCCCTGTGCAGTTGCCCCCCTGCCCCCTCTCGGAGGGCCTGTGCGCTACTATGGTATTGGTTGGTATTCGATATAACGTATCTCGGATATAACGTGCTGAATCTTACAGACGCGCTAGGTACGTTTTAGCTAAGTTATACTGTACCTTGATCTCCGCTCACCTGAAAATCTTTACCATATGCACCTACCTGTGCTAGTCTTCGCATGGCATTACTCACATTACTCGTATTGTGGCTCGATGCTCACGTGGGCGTTGCCTCGCGCGACGCTTGCGTTTAGAAATCGTTGACTTATATTCGGTAATGCCAGAATACAGATAACAGGGGCGAATATAGGACTTCACTATGGAGGGGGGGATTATGACGTTTCTTGAGTTATAGCAATTTTAGGGTATGTATGCCAGCTTCTGCCCCTAGATAGGCCACTGGTTTTTTAGAGAATGAATTGCTCGATAGAAGAAACAAGGAACAGACCAGATATCGGGGTAATCACTCCCTCCCCAACCCTCCAATCCCCCCACCTCCCAAAAATGGTAAGCTAAGTCGTTTTAAATTGTCATTGCCATGCAAAATTAAACGCCATTGTAGCTGATCTGGTCTTAGACAAAATTCATGATGTTCACACCATTTCAAAATTCCACTTATTATTATGACGTTACATTATGATTAATATTATTATTAAACCATTAAATTCCATTATTATTATTATTATAGTATAGTAGTAGTAGTAGTAGTAGTAGTAGTAGTAGCAGTAGTAGTAGTAGCAGTAGCAGCAGTAGTAGCAGCAGCAGTAGTAGTAGTAGTAGCAGCAGTAGTAGTAGTAGCAGCAGTAGCAGTAGTAGTAGTAGTAGTAGTAGTAGTAGTAGTAGTAGTAGTAGCAGTAGTAGTAGTAGTAGTAGTAGTAGTAGTAGTAGTAGTAGTAGTAGTAGTAGTAGTAGTAGTAGTACGCTTTGACCCTGAAAATCGAGAAAATTTACAATACCTTTCATTGCAAAGATCGACAGATTCAAGTCAAATGAAATTCCCACTGCCTGGGTTATTTCTAGGATTATCAATTGGGGGGGAGGTGTCGGTAGATTCTGTGAGACCCCTGCCAAAAAATCTGACAAGCTAACATGGTCACCGCATACCTGAAATTGGGGGGTTGAGGTGTCGATCTCAAATTGGAGGGTGTTGAGGTGTTAGTGGGTGTAGAAATATTCCTGCCCACCGCAATGACATACTGTATTAGCGGGGCCACAATTAAGGGGAGCCACAGATAGACCTGACCCTACCCGAATTCCGGCTTCGTGAGATTCGTGTAAAACTTTTACCGGGGTGGGTGGGGTTGGGCTGATTGGCTATTAGTTGTCAAACAGTCCATGCATTAATCTCCACGCAAGCCCAATACGAATGTAAACGATACATTACTAAACTAGAATATAAACGATACATTACTAAACTAGAATATAAACGATACATTACTAAACTAGAATATAAACGATACATTACTAAACTAGAATATAAACGATACATTACTAAACTAGAATATAAACGATACATTACTAAACTAGAATATAAACGATACATTACTAAACTAGAATATAAACGATACATTACTAAATTAGAATATAAACGATACATTACTAAAGTTAGAATATAAATGATACATTAATAAACTAATATAAATAATAATAATAAATAAGAATATAAACGATAAATTAATAATAATTAATGTTAA
This sequence comes from Metaphire vulgaris, assembly GCA_018105865.1. Lineage (NCBI taxonomy): Eukaryota > Metazoa > Annelida > Clitellata > Crassiclitellata > Megascolecidae > Metaphire > Metaphire vulgaris. Next base: position 7,723,515 of record CM030870.1, on the reverse strand, counting down.
TAATAATAATAATAATAATAATAATAATAATAATAATAATAATACTTTAATAATAATAATAATAATAATAATAATAATAATAATAATAATAATAATAATAATAATAATAATAATAATAATAATAATAATTAAATAATAATACTTAATGTTAATGTTCGGTCGTATGAGGAAATAAGAAAAACCGTATGGTCAGAACCCACCAGAAAGGAAGTAGCGTTTGGATAAACGTACGTTGAATATGTACGCCCGTGACCTGTTTGTCTTGGTATTATTTTTAGTAAGAGGTACTTTACTAAATGCCAGGCTAGACTGCTGAGTTTATATGCAGGGCCCAAGTTATTAGCAATGCTGGCTGCAAGTTAGCTTCACGTTGAGCAGCACTGTACGCGCTGCTGGGTATGTCCCAGCAGTTATCGAGAATCGAATTTACGGAGACAGAGATATGGATTTTAACAAGATTAGCGTCTGCCGTTTCTATTTTTGAGGAAATCTGAGCTTGTGGACGATTTTCTGTCGATGGTAGACTTGTAGAGAAATCTTCGATTCAATTTCTAAGACGTTTTTCGAACGCGGTAGATCTAGACAACAAATTGAACTCTAATTAATCAGGTTTGCCTAACTATAGAAGCCCCAGAAATATGAGTTTTGAGAAAAGATCAGCTTTGATAAATGTATCTGGATGCTAATCCGAATGGGTATAATGGCTGTAGTTTTGTTAGCAGTAGGCCTGTCTAAACGCCATTTGTGTGTGTGTGTGTGTGTGTGTGCTACTGTATATATGTGTGTGTGTTCAGTTATTTGCCTACATGTTATGTCGAAACCAGTCGTACGATCGGCAGTTAAGAGATCGCGTTGAAGCATTCAAGGTGTCTTGAAATTGCTGATAGCGGATAAAAATTGACTTGAATAGCTATCAGACACTGGTTCAATGTTCTACCTAATGGTTTTTAGCATTTCGACCGCCTCAGGGCCAAATTAAGGCGTGGGCTGAGGGGGCTGAAGCCCCAGGCCCAACATAAAAAATAGGCCCACCGTTTTTCAAGCGACGACCTTTTTAGGCTTGTCAGAGATTTTCAGTGAAGGCGGCGGGAAATTTTACAAAAGGCAATTTTCAAATTATGGAAGCGACGACCTTTTTTTACTTCTCATCCGCAGGCCCACTCGGACCTTAATCCGGCCCTGGGCAGCCTATAGACCGTTGCTTGATTAATTAGCTATTTTGCACGCTACAGTCACGCACACACTATTAACCCCTTAACTGGGGATCCCGGATATATCCGTCCATTTTACATTGAGTTGCAGTTAAATACACGGTTAAGGGGTTAACATTGACGCTATCGCACGCTTTTTACAGTTAGCGTTCACGTGTGTTGTATAATTCTGGCATTAACCCCTTTACTGTGTATTTAACTGTAACTCAATGTAAAATGGACGGATATATTCGGGATTCCCTGTAAAGGGGTTAACAGATGTCGACATGTTTGGTGTCCTATAAATTTGAACTTTAGAGCCTAAATAGGTTGCACTGCAACCAGGTTTTGTTCTAGAATTATCAATTTGGGGAGGGGCGTTGGGAGGGGGGTGAGGGCCGGTTCCTGCTGAAAAAGTCAGAAAAGCAAAAAAGATCATCATTGGCTTGGAGGGGGAGTTGGAGGGGTGTCGGTCTCAAATTGGGAGGGTGTTCGGGGGGGTGTTAAGGGTGTAAAAATATCCCTGACTGCAGTTATTTAGGCAAAGTGCGGTCCGCTTACTGTGCAGGGTCAGACGACGACGACGACGACGACGACGATGATGATGATGATGATGATGATGGTGATCAGTGTTTAATCTAGGCCGTTTCCGTTGGGGAAATTGCACTTTCCCCTCGGAAATTTCAAATTTCTCCCGAAAATTTTGGAATACTACATGGACTAACAGCGGCCCCTAGCAGAATTCCCCCGGGCTTCTTCAGTTCCCCCCGGAGTCCAGGAGTCTAGATTAAACACTGGTGGTGATGATGATGATGTTGATGATGATGATGATGATGATGATGATGATGATGATGATGATGATGATGATGATGGTGATGACGGTGATGATTTCTATTGTAGCGCTAGAGGTCATCCTTGGATTTAAAATGAACGTTCTTCTCGTTCTGAACAAGGATTCGGAGGACTGGCCGGATTACATAAAATCCCTGTTCAAATCCACTTCCGGCCCGAAGATCCAGACGGAATACGACACCGTCCTGTCGCGGACGAAGACCCGAAATCGCAGTCGACGCTAACGGTCGTTATCGCGTCGCCCGGGCATTTAGAATTTCTCCGCGAAAACTTGGACTTCAATTACAAGGCCATGGTGCCGAACCCGGAAAACGCCGTTCTCTTCCTACTCGGGGTCAAGAAGGAAGATCTCGGTTCCCGCGGGATCGACAGACAGCCGATCACCGGTCGCTTCCCCGACTACGCCAAGTGGAAGCAGTTCGACCACGACCACGCTCCGGAGATGGTCAGGCACGTCGAGCAGCGCCTGAAAGCGCTGAAGAGCAAGAGACCGATTCCGTCCGCACCGAAGGGCTTCAAGCTGGTCCCGGAGGTCGTCAGAAGCGAAGTACGTGATAAAGACGTGACCGACAGGCATTAATAATAATACTACCACCGCTTCTGTCTGCTACTACAACTGCTACTACTGCTACTCCTACTATTACTACCATCACTTACAACAACAACAACAACAACAACAACAACATCAACAACAACAACAACAACTACTACTACTACTACTACTACTACTACTACTACTACTAATAATAATAATAATAATACTAGGTCTACTTTTATTTATAACTACTACTATTTATACTACTACAACTCTTGGAAGAAGGCAGTCCACAATGCAGCTAATCTTCTGAGCGAAGACAGTTAAAGACAAGACAAGACAAGACTACTACAAGACTACTACTACTACTACTACTACTACTACTACTACTACTACTACTACTACTACTACTACTACTACTACTAATAATAATAATAATAATAATAGTAATAATAATAGTAGTAGTAGTAGTAGTAGTAGTAGTAGTAGTAGTAGTAGTAGTAGTAGTAGTAGTAGTAGTAGTAGTAGTAGTAGTAGTAGTAGTAGTAGTAGTAATAATAATAATAATAATAATAATAATAATAATAATAATAATAATAATAATAATAATAATATCGTCGTTTGTAGCACCAGTTCTAATTCTATGGAGGCGTTTAAGATTAATCTGAAGAGCGAAATTTCATATGAGAGAGATTCATTAGAATATGAAACAGTGGAGGAACGGATATAGGGGCCTGCGTTCAATCTACTGTACTGTATATAGTTGATATGCAGCCGGCGTATTCGCAAATCTTACGAGCTGAGGGTAGATAGATAGAGACAGACAGACAGACAGACAGACAAAGAGACGGACAGAGAGTTCCCAGTATTCGTTATGGCAACAGAACAATAATTTCTCGTAGCAATGTTAGTACTCGGCTATACCAAATGCGCTTCAAACAGGAAAATACCAAATCCTGTAAGTTCTCAAATAATATAATTATAAGCAGATGTCATTATGGAAATTATAGAACTCACAATTATCTGTAATACCAGACAGGCACTCAGATGTTCTGTTAGCGGACACTTCCTGAAAACTAGGTCGCAGTATGTACACTGTACATTGCGAAGTTTGAAGTGTTTTAGGAGACCTGCTGTGGATTCACGCTATGGAATAATTTATGGTTTCTCTGTTTGCGGTGACTCGTGCTCTTAAGAAAACACAACTCAAAATAATAGATCTGCGGGGGAGTTGGGTTTTAACCGCCATTGGTCAGGCGACCCGTACCGATGACTGCAAATTTAGGGTTCGTGGATAGTCCGCCCCACAAGTTTATGAGAAATCGAGAACTTAAATGCATACATATATGTATAATAATATTTGATTACTTCACAAATGCGATGTGTCCTGAATTTAGTTGAGGATGGCAGACAATAATAATAATAATAATAATAATAATAATAATAATAATAATAATAATAATAATAATAATAATAATAAGTAATAGTAATAGTAGTAGTATAGTAGTAGTAGTAGTAGTAGTAATAATAGTAAGTAATAATAATAATAATAATAATAATAATAATAATAATAATAATAATAATAATAATAATGCATCAATGGATGGTACTCCAAATTCTAAGGGTAAAAACCCGGGTTAATCCAGGTATCAGTTAGTGGGAGATAGCAAGGCAGACGGTGGAGGAAGAGAAGTATGAAATAAATGAGTTTTTCCATCGACCTATTGATAATATAATTAATTAATTAATTTGCGGTTGGCTAAAGACGCGCTCTTAATTGGAAAAGAAGCAGTTTCTTGTAAGAGAATGACAGTTTGAACGATTCTTCGACAGCATTTCGAAAAGCTGTCTGTTTTTGAGTTTACTTTCCAATGAAGGATAGAAAAAAACTTGTATGGAATTTTCTTTATACTCTGCAGGACCCAACAGCTATTGCCATATTTTTCGACGAACCGCTTACCGCGGCTTCCAAAGTAGAAGTGCTACTGTCGGACGACGATTCAGGTAGACTCACGATTGTCATTCCAGCCGAGTGCAGAAACCCTTACAGTTTTACCATCGTCGCTCCAGGTAGGTCCTTTTTATCATCATCATCATCATCATCATCATCATCATCATCATCATCATCATCATCATCATCATCATCATCATCATCATTTCATCATCATCGCATATCATTATCATTCATTATCATCACTAAATCATCATCTCATCATTTTCAGAGATGCGAGATAATATATGTTTTCAGAGATGGGAGAATGGTGTGTTTTTATCACTGCATTTGGGTTGGCATTTTTTAAAATGATCAAATATGCCTGTCTTCTAAAGTTAAGAGAAAATTCTTGCAGTCTATTTTGAGTGGGTTATATCCATTACCATCCAATACGTAAGCAAATCACACGCGGGAACGTACACTGCAGTACGCTATAACCGAGTATACGTTATAACAAAGTTCTATACTGTCTCCTTGTTCTTCTTCTTTCTTGTTCTTCTTATTGTTCTTCTTCTTCTTCTTCTTCTTCTACTTCTACTTCTTCTTCTTCTTCTTCTATTCTTCTACTTCTTCTTCTTCTTCTTCTTCTTCTTCTTCTTCTTCTTCTTCTTCTTTCTTATTATTATTATTATTATTATTATTATTAGTAGTAGTAGTAGTAGTAGTAGTAGTAGTAGTAGTAGTAGTAGTATGCGACTAATAATTAATGTAATCGTCCATTGTCCACAGCCTGATGCAAATTCGATAAAATTGACAAGCAGCTTGACTACACAACGTAAATTTAGTTTACGTTGGATCGTTTGGGACGCTCTCTCTCTCTCTCTCTCTCTCTCTCTCTCTCTCTCTCTCTCTCTCTCTCTCTCTCTCTCTCTCTCTCTCTCTCTCTGTCTCTGTCTCTGTCTCTGTTTTTCTGAAAATTTTGTAGAATTCTAGCAGGTGGTGACACTTTCTTGTTGACAGGAGAATATATCAACACAGCCTATACATAATAAAAGGTCAATCATGTCTTCTCAGCCCCACCCGACCCCATCCACTCCACCCTCCTCCAGAAAGCTCTGTACCACTTTCCCAATGGCCATGCTCCCCAGTTGCATGCCAATCGATGTTTTAAGCATGCTAAGTTCTTCATTGGATGCAGTTTCCATCAGATTTCTTCTATCAATTCAATTCAGAGTTGAGTCACTCTTACCTTACGTTGCTCTAATTGTAATAACAGGACTATGTACTACTTTTAGACCAGTTTCTAATTTGTTTTAATTTAATTTGCCATCTGCCTTAATTCACGGCCTTATCAAGACATCTATCAAAACAGCGAGTTTTGCCTGCTATAGAGCTAATATTCAGACCCACCAGCTCATGGAAATGACGAACGTTATCGGTGGCAGTTCCAGGATTTCTTGTTGGGGGGGATGAAATGAATTCATAGAAAGTTGGTAGGAGGATGAGAAAAAGAGGGGAAAAATCAATGAGCTCTGCCGAAAAAGGAAAAAGGCTGACAAGCAAAAAAAGGCAATTTTCCCGAATTTTACCAGACTTATATGATCGAAAAGCAGGTTGACAAGCAAAAAAGGTCACCCGCAGTTTTTCCCCGTAATTTTACTAGACTTTTATACCCAAAAATAGTTTGACAAGCAAAAAAGTCCGGTGGGGGATGATGCATGCCCCACTCATCCTCCACGTGAACGTTATTTTAGCGTTCGCTCATCCCTCATTTAGAATTTACAAATTCACTTCTCATTCAGGATTTAGAAATCCGCTGGCGTCTCTATTTGGATGCTTGACCCGTCGTACAGCTACAGACCTCATTACCGACGTTACATTTCATCGCAGCCGTTAACCCCTTAACTGGGCAACTATTTGTTGTAACTCAATGTAAAATGGACGAGCGTTATACTCGGGGCACCCAGTTAAGGGGTTAACCGTGCCCGTGCATATGTACAGTATACGACGTCGGATTGTATCGTTATAGTCTCAGCGCGCTTATCTCTGCATGACCCCGAGCGAGAGTCAAGGATGTTGATTGATTGTCGTGCTTTTATTATTGTTATTATTATTATTCCACACAATTAATTTTCCGATGTTTCAACACGGATGCTGCCGAGTCGATTAGCGGTCACATGCTCTAAGTAATTATACGATGAGCATAATCCAGAGGCACGCTATGCACAGTCTTGAATCAGAGATTCGTTTTCAAAACTACTATTATAAGTATAGGCCGTAGCAAGACGTAGTGCAGACCCTATAACTAACCATTCTAAACTTTGTCATAATAGTGACACATTTCTCGACCGTTACCGTAGCAGAAACTACATTGTAATGCGCCAGAAAATACATTGTAATGCGCCAGAAAATACATTGTAATGCGCCAGAAACTACATTGTATAATGCGCTTGTTGGCATCTATTGAACAGGCGCAATATAAATAGCTATTATATATGTATGTATGTATGTATGTATGTATGTATGTATGTATGTATGTATGTATGTATGTATGTATGTATGCATGTATGTATGTATGTATGTATGTATGTATGTATGTATGTGGATGTATGTATGTATGACTGGAATCTGGAAGTATGGACTGACCTTTGATTACAATCGATTCACAGGACAATGATTCACGACTACGATTATTCACTGAAGCGACCATCGATGCAGATGTAAAATGGCGCTAAAGAAGAGGATGTATGTATGTATGTATGTATGTATACATAGGAAAAGGATAGACAATAAAATGGAGGAGATTGCAATATAACAAGCGGGCTTCAGAAAAGGACGCGGCACAAGGGATCATTATAGCACATTTAAGAATAATACTGGAAAAGGCAAGATAATTTCAACAGACACTGTAAATCGCGTTCTGGTAACTCTGTTTTCCCCCTTTCTACCACTGCAGAGCACCAAGAAGGAGAAGTCAACTTTCGAGTTCTGGTCGACGGTAAACTGGCGGGGACGCGGCAACTGAAATACGCGTCGAACGTCGAAAAGTACAACTCCCTGACTCAGATGTACGTTCACCAGCTGTCGAGTCTCTGCAGTCTACTAACGGACCGGAAGATCTCCAGCTCCGAAATAGACAACTGCCTTGCGAACATCTTCGATCCCGAATCTTCGGCCGATGCCGCTGTTCCGATCGAGGCCTTCGAACTGCTGTTTGGCATTTACCGTTACTCCGCAAACGGTAAGCGACGTCGGACAGGAACGTGAGTCGCGTCCACCCATCAGTTGGGTCGGAAATTGCCATGTTTACGATGGGATGGATACGAACATAAGTTATGCTTTAAGAAATTGTAATGTATTACGGTGGGTGGGGGGGTTAATAAACAATGTAACATTGAACGACGAACGATGATGATGATGAACATGATGATGATGATGATGATGATGATGATGATGATGATGATGATGATGATGATGATGATGAATCCAGTGGCGTAGCCAGCTTATGCAAAGTGGGGTTGTTAGCTGGAGGCACTATGCAACTGAATACTGAAGCCGTGGCCGCCAGCCCCCTCCCCCCACTACCCCTCCTTCAACCAAAAGTCAACGGATTTATAAAAATTGTGTTGGTCATATATTTTTGAAATGGGGTTGTTTGAACAACCCCAAACAACCCCGTGACTACGCTATTGATGATGATGACGACGACGACGACGATGATGATGATAACGATGATGATGGTGATGATGGTGATGGCGATGATGGTGATGATGATGGTGATGGCGATGATGGTGATGATGATGATGATGATGATGATAATAATAATAATAATAATAATAATAATAATAATAATAATAATAATAATAATAATAATAATAATAATAATAATAATGAACTCATTATGGTGGCATATCGTACAAGTACTGCTAGGACACCATAAAATTGAAAATACAGGTTGGTTGGGTCAAGTAACCCGATAGCTTTCGTGGGTTGGGTCTGAATCATGATGGGTTGGGTTGGGTTTAAAAATGGACCCATATCCATGTCTCGGCGACATCCACGATGTAGAACTTCAATCAATCATTCAATCAGTTGTTCAATCAATTGATTTTTGACGTTGATTTCAACGGGGATGTTTAAGATGACTTCGTTTGGAATTTCAAAACGAACACTCTCTTTACCAATCAATCAGGCAGGCAGGCAATCAAAAGATCAGTCAATCAAGTGGCACGCTAACCAGCCAATCACTCGATAAGTCATTGGATAAACCACTAACCCAACCAATGAATCAATCAATCAATCAAATCAGATTATAGTATTGTTATTGCCCATGTATTTTATATTAATTTTTGTCAGATTGTTGAATTTTCAAGTGCTTGAGAACAAAAGATTACTAATTAAAGTGTGATTTAAACAATAAACGGGCAAAGCGAAGGTTTCTCTCAGCCGATCAAGGATGTTTCAGTGTTAAGTTCGAAAAATGGAACAATTACGTTTGCCTTCGTACTATGCTACCGCTGTTACTAATGTATCAGCTGTGTTAGGGTGTGTGGGAGGATGGGTTGGCGCATTTTCGTTCTAGAACCCTTAATCTGAGTAGCGTAAAGATGTCCTTAGTACGCGGTGAACTTGTGTTTTGCTCGTCAGTTAATAAGAGGCAAATATTATAGTCACATTTTAACACTCGTGGGCTGTATATAGCAGCACAAGAGGCAACAGGTGCATAGTGTTCAAGCAATTTTGAGTGTGCAAGATCTGCGGACAAATGGAACAGTCTGGGGCAGTAACAGTTGAAATAACAACAACAACAACAACAACAACAATAATAATAATAATAATAATAATAATAATAATAATAATAATAATGTGATTTTAAGTGGTTCAGGAGGCTAAGTAAGCCTGTGTGAAAACCACTGATGTAACCATCTGCATTCAATAACCTAGTTTATCGAGATAGCCTTTGAATCCGTTTACTGTATAAACTGTGTAATAAACGGATTCAAAGTTATCTAGGAAGACTAGGTTACTAAACGTAGAGTTATTACAGCGGATTTCACACAGGCTAACTTAGCCTCCTAAACCACTTTAAATCAACTTATTATTATTATTATTATTATTTATATTATTAAGATTCTTATTATTTGTCCAGTTTGTTATTATTAGCGTTCTGATTGGTCACCAATCGATTGCGAAGTCGAATGCGTAACCTCTGTCCTATTACGATTATTGACAGCCATTGTCTATTGTTTAATCAAAACTGTGTAACAATCGAATTGCGTAACCTCTGTTCTGGCTAGTGCAGACGCTGTAGCCATTGACAACCATTGTCTATTAATCAAAACTGTATAATATAATCAACGGAGCGTTAGAAGCGTCTTAGTTGCAGCTCAAACCCCCCGTTCCCTTTCCCCTCTCCCCATCCCTCTCTCAAACAAACCCCCCTCTCCTCCCCAGCCCCTTCCCCCTCCCCACCCCTTTCCATCCCCTCCTTCTCCCAACCCATTCTCCCCTCCCAACCCCTTCCTCCACCCCTCTTCCCAACCCCTTCCTCCCAACTCTCTCCCAACCCCCCCTCCACCCCAGGTTTCTCTTCCACCCCCTCTCCCCAACCATCTCCCAACCAACCATTGAACTTGGCTGTGTGGCTGTTAATACCCCCTTCCCCCTGAAAGGCGCAATTTGAGAGTTGCAACGTCAGTTGATTAGCATTATGAGATTTTTCCATATTTCAATTTTATGCAAATTGCAACGTCATGCCCTATAGTTTAACATTATGAGATTTTTGCATAGTTCCTCAGTTTGACGCAAATGTAAAACGTCATGCCTGTAGATTAGCATTTCAATTTCAAATGTTCCGTTTAGTACTTTAAACTTTAAAAGTCCCTTTTATATGCGTTTCTATCGGCCTGAAATTTTTATATAGGTTTTTTGCAAAGGAATTAATTATTCATCGATTATTAGTTAAATTAAATCGCCCGAATGGTGAATAGATCTAGCATTTATCTCAGCGGTTATAAACGCTAGAAATCCCCGGACCTACTAATCAATTTTATAGACAATTCAGCAAGTGTGTCAGTTGATGTTTAATTTGTTTGGGGATCGTTGCCTCGAACGAAGCGAGCCTGCACTGCGAGCATTTTTTAGACAAATCCTTGTTATCTGTTATGTGAAACATCAGCGTTCCTTATTTCTATTCGTTACAGTGTTTATTCTGGGTGAGCGTTCTGATTGGTCGGGAATCTTCCCGAAGAAATGCGACGCGAAGCGAACGGCGACGCGAAGCGAACGGCCACCAAATTTCGGCGTCAGATGTTGCATATGTACGTCATTGAAATTAAAGCAAATTAAATGATTAAAGGTTTCCTCACCCGTAGGCTCACGCCCGTAGGGTCCGGTGCTGATCCCAGCAGTATTTAGTAGCCAGCAGCCCATAGGTGGCTATGCCATACATCGGCGGACGGTGGCCAGTCTCTTCCGCCGAACCTAGCAGCAGCAGCAGTTACTATCGCAATGTTGCCATTGCTGTCGTCGTCGTCATTTTGAATGTTACTACCGGCCCTCTAGCGATTCAGGCATGAGTCGACCATTCGGGGGTTAATTTATCAGGATTGAACCCGTGTTGTCGGCGTGACCTGTTATCCGTTTAGTGATATTACCACTATAGTCTATCTACTAATCCTGCCCAGTTGTCATATGTTTTGACAAATACGTTATCACGTGAAACATCAGCTTCCTTATTTCTATACAGTGTTTATTCTAAGCTCTTTTGGGGGGATTCCCCCCAAAGTTTGAAAATCCCCCCCCATTTCTATATGTTGCATTAGGGGATGGAAATCCCCCCAAAGTGTGACGAGAGGGGTGGTTTTTAGAAAGAAAAGGAAGGCTGTGATGATCTTTTTTGCTCGTTAAGGTTTTTGGGCAGACAAACCTTCTCCCCTCCCCAACATTTCAAACTCCCCCCAGTGTCAAGGTGGCTAGAATAAACACTGTTTCCATACATAGGCGTAAACTTCTGTTAGGCCTCTGGGCTCGAGCCCTCAGTTTCTGAGAGGCTACAATGGGGAAAGGGGAAGGCATATGGATTGGGCACCCACATTTTCTTTCAAGTTTACGCCAATGTTTCCACAGATGCACAAAACGTTTTTATGCAACAGTAGACTGGCACATACAGTACACACACCAATTGCGTGGCCGGACAAAATGTCACGGACAAAATGTCGCGGTTTAGGGTTAGGGTTATAGAGTTAGGGTTTCATTTTGTCTGTCCGCGGACATTTTGTCCGCGGACATTTTGTCCTACAGCACCACAAATCGACGTTGTCAGCCCCAGTGTTTAATCTAGACCCTGACTCCGGGGGGGGGAACTGAAAAAGCCGGGGAGGGGGAACTGACAAAGCCGGGGGGAATTCTGCTAGGGGCCGCTGTTAGTCCATGTAGTATTCCAAAATTTCCGGAGGGGGAATTTGAAATTTCCGGAGGGGGGAAAGGGCAATTCCCCCCTCCCCCCGGAAACGGCCTAGATTAAACACTGGTCAGACGTGCGTCATTTATCTTTGTAGAAAGCAGCGCTGTCGAACTGCCGACCATGCTGCACTTCGCTGCCAAGCATGGCCTGAAGGAGCTGACCGCCAAACTGACGGACCTGCCCGACGCCTGCCTGGCGCACGCCATCCGCAATGTCGACAGCAAGATGCCGGAAGACCTCGCAAGAAGCCACAAACACATGAGCCTCTCCTCGTTTCTAGAAAATTTCAGAGAAGTAGTGAGTATGCACGTACATATACTGGGGCGCGGTGGAGCAGTGGTGGTATACTTGCCACGCAACCGGAGGGTAGCGGGTTCGAATCTGACCCTAGCCACTGCGTAACAACCTTGGGCAAGTTGTTCACCCTTCAATTTGTCAATGACTTAGGATAACGTGCGTTAACAACCATGTATTAGTATTAGTATTAATAGTAGTAGTAGTAGTAGTAGTAGTAGTAGTAGTAGTAGTAGTAGTAGTAGTAGTAGTAGTAGTAGTAGTAGTAGTAGTAGTAGTCGTAGTAGTAGTAGTAGTACTTGCACTGCTGTTTAGAACGTTTAGTAGTAGTAGTAGTAGTAGTAGTAGTAGTAGTAGTAGTAGTAGTAGTAGTAGTAGTAGTAGTAGTAGTAGTAGTAGTAGTTGTAATAGTAATAATAGTATAGTAATAATAATAATAATAATAATAATAATAATAATAATAATAATAATAATACAGTAATAAGTCTACTGAGGTTTATTTTGAAATCATTTACACTCCTAGCCATTACTATCTTCTCGTCCAATTCATTCCCCATCTGTCCACGATTCTTGCACTGCTGTTTAGAACGTTAATGATAGCCGCGTGCTTTTGAAACTGTAGAACGAGGGATTTGAAGATCTCTACGTTAAATGCCATGGTTATATCAACGCCGATGGACCAGCGAATCAAGGTCGGATCAAACTACTGATATATACACACATATATACACAGTATATATATATATATATATATATATATATATATATATATATATAACGTTAGAGTTCATGAAGTGGGAATGATTAGTATGATTAGTATACTGTAGTGTAATCAATGACGGTTCCACCATGTTGATGACTGGGGATGCACCCCCACCGGGGTTCCGGTGACCTTTTTTGTTTGGCAATCTATTTTCGGGCGAGAGTTTAACAAATTTAGTGGAAAATATTGCAAATTGCCTTCTTTCTTTTTCTTGTCGGCCTTTTTGGCAAGGTTTATTAACAGTTAGTGAGCAAAACACTAACAGTGACCTTTTTTCTCTTTTCTTCTTCTTCACTTTGCATCCCCCCACCAACTTCCTACAGGCTACATTTTTTCATCCCCCACAAAATTCCTGGAACAGCCACTGAATATAACGTATTTAGGCCTAATGTAACATTTGTATAGCGCCTCTTTCATTTATACTGGGAGCTTGCATTTTTATCGCTCAATCTGACCAATGTGGTGTTTATGGTTGGACTGGGACAGTGGCGGCTCCAAGATTTGCAAGTGAGGGTGGGGGCGCGTTGGAGTGGCAACTTTCTAAGCATCGGGGTCAACTGTTTTTAAAATAAACTTAGACTTGGTCTAGTTGCTTAGAACGAGTGCACTAATAGCATGGAGGCCATTTTCTCGCAAACAAATTTTAAAAGTAATTTTCTATGACAGCCTTTTTCTTGCCGGCAAATGTATACTCTCATTAATTGTCTGAATTATACCGTTTATTGTTTAATAATTATGGAACGAAACAGATTTGGGCAAACATCTCAAAGCAAACAGTCGCCTATTGGAACCTTCTGGAAATGCAGAATACATTGCTCTTTATTCTTCCGGTAAGCTGTCACGAATTAACGGTAGCCATTCAGGGGCGTAGCCAGGAATCTGATTTTGGGGGTTTAAGTGTTGGGGTATATATATTGTTATATATATAATATACAGTATATATATAGTATATTCAGAGACGTAGCGTCCCAATGGCTTCTATGGCTTTAGCCATGGGCGGCACACATGATGGGGGCGGCAAATTTTGGAAGCGACCTTTTTTTGCTTGTCGGGTTGTCGATGAGTTTTGTCGAAGGGGCGACAAAATTTTGAAGGGGCGGCACATTTACAAATTTAGCGGCGACGACCTTTTTTGCTTGTCAGGTGTGACAAGAGTGAAATTGGGGGGGGGGCATTTTTGCCAGAAGCCACTGGGTATATTAGCTTATATATGTTATCTATACTATCTTATGTATATACTGATTTTGGGGGTAAATACACTGATATACCCCTCCCCCCGTAGCAACGCCCCTGTAGCCATTGTAGCTCAGCATATTAACAGCATACATAATATATTAAAAGGCATCTGTTTCAGCTGCCATCTATGCAAACTCATGCTGGCCTTCCCTTCAAAATGTCTGCAAGGCAATGAAATGGCCGCCTTTGTCGAATCGTGAATTCCTAAACTCTATAGTTTACAGGTGGCACGTTGTAAGATTGCAAGGTCTATAGTATAAAATCAGAAGTGGCGTAACCAGGACTCAGAAATGGTGGGATGGGTATTGATATTTTCGGGCAAAAAGTCTTCGACTATTCGAAGAAAATGATTGTCAAGAAATTCTTCCCATATTCTCGTATACTGTTCGATCATGCTAATTCCCCATCCCACCCGGCGCCCCGAAAACACCACAGCACCGATTTTGCACAAATCCCCGACCGGTTCCAGCCCTGGGTAGGGGTCCGGACCCCCCGCCCCCCGTGGCCACGCCAATGAAAATCAGCTATAGTCGATATGTTTGACTTGCATCCCGGGTTTGACTTCTATGTAAACTAATGTGACGTCATTATGAAGTGATTGAAATTCCCTGATTAACTCAACTTGTCTGTCCATTGCTGTAACATTCTAGAAACGCCTGCTGACGAAGATGATGACGACGACCTCTATTACATGTACGTACCGAGTGGCGTCAAAACGAAAGCAGCCGGTGAGCTACTACTGCCAATGACATTTTTCTTACTACTTGGGATCGTCCCATGAGATGGGATGGGATAACACTGTTCCGTCCCATCCCATGGGACTCATGGGACAGAGCCTGTCTTATTTTGTGAAACCTTTTTGAAGCATTTAACCCTTCTTTTTCATCATACATTCATAATATTTGCATGTATATTTTGTGGTGGGACATAAAAGTTAATAGAGTTAATAAATTCTGTCGTTTTACATGTCTCTTTGTACGTTTAGTCATGTTATTTAGTAGGCCTAGACATTAAACCTAAACTTTCATTAATTTCATAATTCATAATTTCATTTGAACTGTATTACATATGATTAATATTTCATATTAATAATTATAATGGGAATCTCATGGAACGACGGGATGGAATGGGATGGGACAGGCATAAATTGCCATGGGATGGGATGGGAATGGGACAGAAAAATCTGTTCCATGGACAAGCCTGAATATATGCCAGAGCCTGTAGGCCTATGTGAATTACTCTTTTTTTTACTATCAATTACGTCTTCTTAAAAATAAATAAAATAAAATAAAATATAGCGCAATATAAAAATGGGATGCAATTAACTATAATTAATAATCAGTGTTTATTCTAGGCCTGTTTGGGGGGAATTCCACCCAAAGTTTTAAAATCTCCCCCCCCCCCCAAAAAAAAAAATTGTATATGTTGGCTTGGGGGATGGAAATTCCCCCCCCTCCAAAAAAAAAGCGTGGAGAGACAAATCTTGTCCCCCCCAAACATTTCAAACTCCCCCCCCCAATGTCAAGGTGGCTAGAATAAACACTGATTAATAATATAATCATTTCTACGGGACCTCGTATAGTGTAAAGCGCTCTAGCCTTTGGCCCTTCGTCCATGTTTCTGCGCTATATGAATAGACTTATTAGCCTAACCTAACCTAATTGTATCACATATACAATTATGCAGTACGTGTACGCAATGAAAGACAAGTTGCGTCCATTTCCGTTATCAATAAGTATAATTAATTAGTTCTTGTGTCGTTTTCCTTTTTTAGGCGAAGTAAAGAAGACGTTGGCTTCGGTACCTTCGTCTGCCAACCAGAAGTTACAACCGCAGAAGGACTTATTAGCGTCATCTTCTGCCGCAACGAGAGGTATCCCACAGCGTGCAGTGGCGGCTCCACCGGGGGGCAGAGGGGGCTCGTGCCCCCCTATTGAGTGCCTGCCCCCCAGTGTCCCTCCCCAGTTGGGACCCTATACTTAATGCTACATACATTAAACAACAAATGGTTGGGCCCCCCATGATTAGAAGTTGCCACCCCAACGCCCCCCTCCCCACTTGCCAAATCCTAGAGCCGCCACTGACAGCGTGGCCGGACTAAATTTCCGCGGACAAACTGTCACGGACGATATGTCATGGGGACAAAATGTCAGCGGGCAAAATGTCACGGTTTAGGGTTAGAGGAATAGGGTTACATTTTGTCCATGACATTTTCTCCCCATGACATGTTGTCCGTGACCATGGGAGCCCGCACATTAGGGCAAGAGGGGGCACTTGTCCCCCTGGAAAGTGCAAATACCAATATTTCCCATTGAAATTTGAAAACCCTGCTAAAATATTAGCCGTGGCCATTGTGTTAAAATGTGTTTTGCCTCCTCCTGGAAAATTTCTGCGGGCGCTCATGTCCGTGACATTTTGTCCGCGGACAGTTTGTCCTAGTACCATTCACAGATATTCCCTGAACAACCCGATGCTCCTAGCATGACCCTCAGAACCAACTTAACCACATTCCATCTGCACGTACGCATTTCAGTCACCAATAATGGTTTTCAGGGATCGGGTCTCAGTCAGAAGGGAATTTTTTAAAACAAGAATGCATGAACTGGTGTAAGGCCTATTGACGTAGCAAATGGGGGTGGGCCCGCCCCCCCCCACACACACATTCTGGCTTGGACCGGTCGTGGGGTTTGTGCAAAACCGTTGTGTGTGTTCGGAGGGGGGTAGGTAGATTGATAGCTTGGCACGATGACTTTTGGGGGGACGTGAAGATTGTTTCACCTAATAACCTAAAATGTCGATGTGCCCCTATTTCGGAATCCTGGCTACGCCACTGGTAAGTTTATCCTTAGGGTGCATCTGAGAGCCAGACAACTGGGGGGAGAATATCGCTTTCCCTGTTCCCCTCAAGAGTCAGTAAGCAGTGACCAGGGATTTTCCTCCTTCGCTTACGCACAATATCACACTGCTAGTGTTCACGAGAAATTGATTGAACAAAAATTCTTACTATCACTTGGCTGTTTTTCAGTCAAATATGTTATAGTAATTATTGTTATTTTGATAGAAATAAAGCAAGTATATTTGAGGACATAGTTGCAATATTTGAAATGCAGAATTGCATATATGTTTTATCGTCTACTCTATCTAACGTGTACATGTTTCTTCTTCTGCATGTGCCATGTTTTGCTACGTTAGCGACCATGGATTTCCACTCTTCTCTGTTTCTGGATTTCCATTAATTAATTAATTAATTAATCAGTTCAATGTTGTCTTTAGTTCTTGTTGCTTCTCTTAGGCTGCCTGTATACTTTATTCTTTATCTTCCTCTTTTCCCCTCTTTTTCCTGTTATGACCACATTTTCCAACCCATACTTTTTAATTCGATATCCGAAAAATCCCAACTGTTGCTTTCTAAAGGGTTTAGCAATTATTTTCTTATTACAATAAAAGGCTTTTAATATCTATAATGCATAATAGAGACCTGGTAACCTTTACTTGTTAGTTATACTGTGTAGTAGTGTTTTGTGGCTGGTATTTTCCTTTCTGTACATATAATGTACCGATCATCTTTGCGGTGTTTCCAGGTCTGCCGTTGAGCGGTGACCAGCAGCAGTTGGTGGACATCATGGAGATGTACAAGACAAAGAAATGCTCAATGGCCGAAGTTGAGTCTTTGTTCAAACAATGGAAGGCAACTTCGAACGTCAAATCCTTCAGAGACAAACAGGTCGGTTGGTTCAAAGTTCAGGGTCAAATTAGGTCGAAACTTCCATGCTCCTATCCGAGAGAGAGAGAGAGAGAGAGAGAGAGAGAGAGAGAGAGAGAGAGAGAGAGAGAAGAAAGAGAGAGAATGTGTGTGTGTGTGAGTTCGCGTACGCTTTTGTACTGCGTTTATCTATGGAATATTTGATTGAAACACCTGTGCCGGAACGGGTTAAACTATTCTCACTGTGGCGTGGCCAGGATTCTGGAATAGGGGGGATCGACATTTTCGAGGAACTAAAGTCCCCGAGTAATAAAGCTCATCAAGGAATTTTTCACACATTCATTCTTGTATTCTCTTCGATCATGCTACCCCCCCCCCAACTTCTAAACGGTTTTGCGCAAATTATACGAACGGTTCCAAATTAAACAGAACAGGAGAGCCCGGCCCGCCCGCCCCCCCCCCAACGGTGGCTTCGCCAATGATAATTATGGCAGCAGGGGCGGCGCTGGGTTTTGTTCAATGGGTGGGTCTAATGCAATCTACACAGCCAGGACCCGGCTCAGACTACCCCTCACTCCCCCCCAATAAAAATTTCTCTGCGTATTTGCACGATTTGCTTGGGTGCCCCTGCCCGAGGCTGGGTGGGTCCGGAACCGCGGACCCACTCCCCTAGCGCCGCCCCTGTACGGCAGATTAAATAACTTTTCCAAGCTAATATCTGTGTTGAATTCTACGTGAAACTGATAATATAATAATTTACGTCTTTTTCTTCTTAGGAAAAACTGAAGAAAATGAAAGAAGATGTCGCAAAAGCGAAGACGCAGGAAAATATCTCAACATCACAGGTAACAGAACTGAAATTCACAAAACTTTATTGAATGCATGTACTTACCTACCTTTAATTGACATCATCCTACATAGGGGGTCAACTTCTATTAGGCCTCCAGGATCGAGCCTTCCACTTTTTGAGAGACTACCGTAGGCTTGCTTCAGTGGTTTTCACACAGGCTTGCTTAGCCTCCTATAAGCCACTTAAAATCACATTATTACAGGAAGGTATCATGGGTTGCACCCAACTTTTTCATCCAAGTTTACGCCAGTGTCATTCTACATGAGATTGCTTAGTATGACAGATGTAGGGATTGTAGGCCTATAATATATATATATATATATATATATCAGTGATGGGTAATTGAAAATCTAATTCTAATTAATTAGCTAATGAATTAGCTATCTGTCTAATTCTAATTCTAATCAATTACTTTACAAATTTTGCTAATTCTAATTCTAATTCTAATGAATAGCTTGCTAATTGTAATTGAAAATAACAATTAGTTGCCTAATTAGCACACTTACTTGTGTCAAGTGCTTTAGACCCACGATCCAAACTCAAGTGGATAGAGAGTGCTGAGGAAGGATGTTTTGTTCAAGGACAAATTAAACTTCAAGTAAATTCAGTCTCAAAGCAGATAAACAATACACCTTCTACACCAGCTATGGACAATGGCGAATCAGTCACATCTCACATTAAGTCCCACAACGATCTATTTCGATATATGAAAGAAACTTTTGCTGAAATCAATAGAAACTGAAGAGCTCCAGAGTTACCTAGATACTCCAACCAATATGATCACTAATTGTATTTCTTTTTGAGAGGACAATAAACTTTCCTTGTTTATACCAGCTACATTTGCAGCATCATATTGTGCCGGCCACATCTGCTGCTATTGAAAGATCATTAATTTTAGTGCAGCTGGATTTATTCTTAATGATAGGAGGTATAGATTAGATGATACTTTCTTTAAACAGAGTCACTTTTACTTGCAAAATGCAATTCTTATATAATTTAGTTTACGGAGGATGAAATTAATTTTTGTCGTTACATTAAAATGCATCGCAATTTTTAGTACTGCACTTCTAATTGCTAATTCTAATTAAATTAGAAGGTATCTAATTCTAATTCTAATTAATTAGTTGTGTAATTTTGCTAATTCTAATTCTAATTCTAATTGTAAAATTTTAACTAATTCTAATTCTAATTAATTAGATTAAAAAGGCAATTACCCATCACTGATATATATATATATATATATATATATATATATATATATATATATATATACGCGTTTTTATCAGTGTCTTTTCAATTACTTCAGAATCTAATGAATAAAATGTTAATTTTTAAATAGCTTACACACCTTGCACAACGTTTGTACAGATTTTGTACAATGCGCCTCTTCGTGTGTACGGCCATTAACATTGATACTGCTGTTGTTATTTTTACAGGCAAGACCACATAAGAGAGACACTACTCCAGCACTTCCACCGAAAGCAAGATAGTCGCTTATGTAAATCCGTATTAGTCAGTTCAGTGACACTATTAACAGAACATATACTCCGACAGTTTGTTAAAAAATAGGGCTTAGCCTAATACTTAAGTGCATCATGTATACAAGTTTGTACACATTAAAAAATAGAATGACGTAATAATGCAGTGACTGTTGTCATAGCAAACTAGTAGTAATAGTAGTGGTGGTGGTAGTAGTAGTGGTAGTAGTAGTAGTAGTAATAGTAGTAGTAGTAGTAGTAGTAGTAGTAGTAGTAGTAGTAGTAGTAGTAGTAGTAGTAGTAGTAGTAGTAGTAGTAGTAGTAGTAGTAGTAGTAGTAGTAGTAGTAATAGTAGTCCTGTCAGTGGCGTAGCGTGACTTTTTTGGGCCCGGGGGCATCTTTCACATGGGGGCCCCAGAGTTTCAAGCTGACGAGCAAAAAAACGTTATCGTCTCCACCTTTTTAACCTGACGAGCAAAAAAAAGGTCCTCACCACATCATTTCTCACATTTCTCATTTCTAGGGTTAGGGTTAAGTTTAAGTTAGGGTTAACCCTAACCTAACCCTAGCTTAGACCCCTCTTCGGGGGCCCCCCGCCCGAGGCTCGGGGGGCTGTCAACAAAGTGCCCCTCCCGCCCCCCTAGTTACGCCACTGCACGAGTCCTGTGTGTTTCTCTCAGAAACTATTTATTGCCGTTGCAATGAGCGGAACGGCCTAACTTTATCCATTTGATGGTGGAAAATTTTTGGCCGGGGACTGTCCTCCGGTCGCCGCTTATTGTTATTGAGACATTGACCGCTAATCTCAGTAGGCCTAAGTATGATGGGATTGGTAGAGTGAAAATTATTTGAGTCTAAAGTAGGCGGCTTTATGTCTCCTTATACCTACAAATGTGAATTCATAAAGCGGCCGCTAGGCCTATAGAAGTTTAAGATTAGATCAGACTAGACAAATGGAAATAGCTATTGGCAGCTAAAGTCACCCCCCCCCTATATTACGCGCTGACTATTCTATCTGCTATTAGATTCGTAATAGCCTAACTAATAACATTCGATTTCTATTTTGGATCGGCTATCAAAAGTAGATTCAAGCATGCCTATTCAGCCACTATAGGCTACCCTATTTGTTATAGGTCTATTAAGCAGTCTGTTAACGGTAAAACTGTGAAAAACGCATACAATATCTACAGTCTACACCATTTCGAAGTCTATAGTTAGTATAGACGCTTTGCCTAAAGGGGTCCACCGAAGGGAGGGAGGGAGGATCGCTATTTTTGGAGGTCCTCTTTGGGGTCCTTCTCTCGTTCGAAAAGCGTAAACCAATCCGAACCCTGGCGAGCAGCGATGCTCGTAAGAATGGCTAGCTCTCGTCCGATTGGCTACAACTTTTCAAATCGGTGGTCGTAACGCGAATGTTGTTTAAACTCTGGCTCGACCCACGACCCCGGGTGGGGCCGGGGGCTGGGGGTAGGGGTCGAGCTCTCAACAACAGACGGTTTCCCTCGCGTTCGTAAAACGGTCTAAAGTGCGCTAAACGTTCGTCCCTTATTTTCGAAAAGGACTTTCTCTGTGTGTATATGTGTTTGTGTGCGTCTGTGTGTCTGTTTGTGTGACAGTGTGTGTGTGTGTGTGTGTGTGTGTGTGTGTGTGTGTGTGTGTGGGTGCTGCGTTATACAATCAGTTCCGTGTACCCTGGACGCCGGGCCCCTCGCCACCCCCAACCCCCTCCCCTCCGCCACGCGCGCCTCGCCCTCTGTAGGCGCTGCGGGTCACTGCCTTCTCGCAACCACCAATCGCGTCAACCGGCCTAGACCGGTTCCAGGGGCGAACTTTTTCCATTGGACGGAGTAGCTGGGCCGGGCGAGGCGAGGCAGCCCCAGCGCCTGCCCGCCCGGGCGCGACGCTACGACGCCGGGTGACCTTCGGCCTCGTTATCGCGTCATTGTAGTAGTACACGCAGGGCTCTAGTATACTATATGGCGGCGGCGGGGTGGAGTTTTTTTGCGGTTATCGAGTGGATAATGCAGGGGAAAGGGCTGTTTCTAATCCAGGCGGGCTGATCCCCTAGACGAGAGAGCCTGGAGAGAAGCAGGAGGAGGGGAGGATGTGTTTACGAGAGAGAGAGAGAGAGAGAGAGAGAGAGAGAGAGAGAGAGAGGGTGGGGTGGGGTAGTACAGAAGGGGACGGTTTGTCGTAGGACGCGCATGGGGCGTTTTTCGTAGTAACGGTTTTTGCGTAATTGCGTTTGAAAAATGGCACTGAGACCCTTACGAGAAAGCTAATTGGTTCGCCGAGCGTCACGCCACGGGGCCGGGCGTCCGAAAGACTCTCGCCGGCGGCGACGGGGCTTCCCTCCTTCCTCGCCGCCAACCGGACGGAGGACTAACTACACGGCGGCGGCGGCGGCGGCAGCAGCGGTGGGACCCGGTCGACCATGAGACGCGTCGGGCGATCATGAAGGGCAGGGCCGGTGATCGTAAGCGTTCGCCGGCCAACCGGACCCTGTTCGGACCGGTCGATCACAACCAGAACAAGCTGGACGTCAACCGAATATGGACGCGGCTGAACGAGCGAGCGAGGACCAGGGTCGTCGACCCGAACACGGACGAGGACCTGGGCGGCGGCGGGACTCGAGGGGAATTAACCGGAGTGGGATCGACGGACGCAGAGGAAGGCAGCGGCGGCGGCGGCGGCGGCGGCGGCGGCGTCGACGATGTTCGGACTCGAACTCGGGAAGTTTCGCCGAGCAGCGAACTCCTGGGAATCGGTCCGGGCGCGGGCGGCCAGGAGTTCGTTCTCCGGAGTGGCACCTCTGACGCCGGATGCCGCCGAGAGAGAGGCCCCCAGTCATCTGCAGAAAAATCGCTGATTTCCCGACGGTTGGTCGGTAGTAAGCCAACATGCGTAACGATGCTACCTGACACCTCGTCATCCCCGTCGTCATCTTCCCCCTCCTCCTCCTCCTCCTCCTCTATCACCACCGCCACCAGGACTTCCTCCGCGACAACCAGCCTCTTGAAATCGTCGGATTGTCCTTGGCGGGAGCCCGTTAAGCAGCGTCGGTCGAACGAGGCGTCCCCACTCCAGCGACCCTCCGTTCGCTCCCCGGACGTTGAGAGGTGGCGAGGGGCGCTGCAGCGGCGTCCTCTCCCTCCTCCTGCGGAGGAGACGGAGTTCCGACGGATCCCGGTGGTCCAGCTGGTGGCTGGCGGCGACGGCGTCTGTCCGCAGGAGGCGCAGCGGGAGAAGCGCTTCTTTAAACCGATCAGAGCTTCGACCGCAAGACGGTCTCCGGAGGACGACGACGACGAAGAGGAGGAGGGCGGGTCACGTGACGGCGACGGACTTCCGGCGACGGAGATGACGCCGAACCGGAAACGGAAAAAGGAGGGAGGAGATGATGATGATGATGATGATGACGACGACAGTGATGACGATGATGATGATGATGGAGGTGGTGGTGCTTCGTGTCGGGTACAGTCGGCCGTCAAGAGTCGTTCGGAACTGTTCGGTGAGCCTGGCATCAAGAGCGAGACTCTCAGTCGAAGGCTTAACGAATTCGCCAATAAGAATAAAAGGTAGTCCGTCTAAACAAATCCTACTTATTTATAATATTAATCATTAATATTAATCATTAATTAATTAATTAAAATCGAAGCATTAATATTCAGTTATTTGCAAACCATAATTAAAACACATCTCTTTCAATTAGCTTTTCCTCCATAGTCGGTCTTACTCTTTCCCTCTGAGTGACCTCTGGAATGAGCTGGTCTTTTGCGGATGGATTTGAAGTACCATCGATTGATACCCTCAGGTATTAGAACTGGTGCTATTGAAGTGCATAATAATAATAATAATAATAATAATAATAATAATAATAATAATAATTATTATTATTATTATTATTATTATTATTATTATTAAACCAGTATCTAACTAATGGCCTATGCATCGTTTCTATACCGATTTAGAACATATGCCTGTAATTTCTGGTTTTAAAATAAATAAATAAATAAAATAAATGTTGTCGGATTTGACTAGGATTTTGTCTGCCATCGGTCGATGTTTGTATATGCATTATGAAGTGGCGCTGTAGAAGTTTAAGACTAGATTAGATAAAAGACTTCCACACGCACAGTGTCAGTAATGTTATCAGAAGGTCCACTTTTAAAATCTGAGGTCTCTGATAAATTATATTGCCAAGATCTAATTCAGATGGTGCGTCAAAGTGTCTTGCGTCAATTACAGGTTTCCATGAAGGTTTCAAATTGCGTCTATTCTAGTATATCAGTTTCACGAACGTCTAGACGAGAGACAAAACCGTACAGTATACGGACCTAGGCAGTGCTTGTGTTTTGCTAGGATATTTACACTGTAGGCTTAGACGGAGTTGGGGGGGGGGCTTGTTTCGCGGAGCGGTATTAAACGTAATTATCGGCAGATACGCTGTTTAAAATATATCTCCGGCGATGGATCGAGTACCGGTAACTGGAGTTGCTTCGAACTCGTGGTGTTTACCTACGAGTGCCAGGAAAGAGTGCCACAGTTACACACGAGCGGAGAGTTTATTTATTTATTTATTTATTTATTCTCGGCCGATTTTTTAAGTGCAGTAGCAGGGCCATTAGCGTCGCCACCGGAGTGGGGGGGGCAAATGGGGCAACTGCCCCCCCACCCCACCCACCTGCCCCAGACCACCTACCAGATTCGCGCAAATCCGGTGAGAAAGTTTTTTTGTGGAGGGGTGGTGGTGGTGGGTAAGGAATCTGACACGCCAGCCCCGTTTTGTCCTCCCCTCAACCAAAAATTTCTGGCGACGCCACTGAGCAGGGCTAAGGGCCTAAGGCCCACGACAAGAGCGCTTCACACATAATAATCACAAGTAGCTCACTCCAAATAAGTGAGTTTTTAATTATTCTTAATAAAAAGTCCGGCAGAGTCTGTGCTGGTCACGTTCTCTCTCTCTCTCTCTCTCTCTCTCTCTCTCTCTCTCTCTCTCTCTCTCTGAACCACTTTAAAACATTATTATTATTATTATTATTATTATTATTATTATTGTTGTTGTTGTTGTTGTTGTAATTACAGCACTATTATTACTATTGTTGTATTATTTTGCCAGACATATATTTATTTATTTATTTATTTATAATTATATACTGTATACAGTAACTTATGTTTCTTGCGTATTTCCACGTACTTGCCTTTGTTAAATTACCGGTATAGAGGGTGGCGCAAAAAACCGGACTATATTAAATGCAAACCTAGACGTGACTAGTCCGGGTTTTTGCGCCACCCTCCTGCAGCCTGGATGGTGTTCCGTGTCAGTTGGCTTATTAGGTTAACCCCTTAACTGGGGAACTGGGGATGCCGGATGTATCAATCCATTTTACATTGAGTTACAGTTAAATACACGGTTAAGGGGTTAATTGACTGACCCAAGAATTCGTCTCCTTGTGTTCGATTCCCGCTTTCGGTAATACGACACCCGCCTTCTGGACCCTGGACGCGGTTTTGTTTTTCGCCCCGGAAAAAAACTTGTACGAGGAGAAGCAGTGGCGTACCCAGGGCGTGGCAGGTGGGGCAGATGCCCTGGGCGCCGCTTGAAGGGGGTGGCCTGTGTTTTATTAACAAGCCAAATATGGCCTATTATGACAGATTCACTAGATCAGTAACATTTAGGCCTGTGCTTATAAAAGCATGCTTTTCTCGTGGAGTTCACATTAAGAAAAGTTAAATGTGATGGCATTGGTGGAGATTCATATAGACGCACGGGAGCCCACACATTAGGGCAAGAGGGGGCAATTGCCCCTCCCTGGAAAATGTAAATAAATTTTGTAGCTACCGGTAACTACTGTATATTTTGGCTTTAACTCAGTATTGTTGCTCTGCAACACTACCGATGCACAAAGTGAAATTGAGAAACATAACTCTTAGAAGTTAAGGACTGTGAAATTGAATATCTTCAAAACCATATTAACGTAACGGTGACCATTGTGTTTTGCGCCCACCCCAAAAAAATTATGTGGGCGCCACTGCGTAGATTAGAAATCAGCTGGCTGTTATCAATATTTAAATATCAAATTCGAGTTTTTTTAAATACACAGACAACCATGCATCACTTGTTTGATCAAACCAAACATCATGCTTCTGTTTTGTCAGTACTCGATGCAGTGTCAGATGTGATCAGAGGCGTAGCGAAGGGGGCAGGTGGAGGCATATGCCCCCGGGCGTCGAGGTGAGGGGGCGCCAAAATTGGGGTTTTGAGGTCAGTTGAACAGTTAAATATATAATAAATAAGAAGAAACAAGTGCGGCGACATTTTTTTGCTCGTCTGACTCGTCAGGAGTATAAGGAGAGGGGCGCCGTAGGGAGTTGAGGGGGCGCTGAGAGAACGATGTGACGATCTTTTATTGCTCGTCAGCAGTGTTGGGGGACGCCGGATACCCTCGCTACGCCTCTGGGGCAGGCGGATACAGTGGCGGCTCTACGCCTCTGGGTTATTTAATGATACAGGCTGGATGGCAAGCCCTCTCCGTGTCTCAACCTGAGAAAGTGTAAAGTTTTCACTCGATTGACAATCAGTGATGGCTAGTCCATGGATGGCGATAGACGCGAGATAATCTTGTGGTTCGGTTTCGAAATAAAAGTATTGGCCCTAGTCTACCTGGTGAACTTTTTTGTTGAATTAAAAGTTTGAACGAAGAAGTCATTTTAGACCCGCGTTTTACAGCTACTGAATATTCAGCAATTCAAATCTTTTCTCTTTTTATGTAAAAACTAAAAAACTCTTTGTTTTGCATCCATCCATCTATCCATCCATCTATATTTTTTAGTCTGTCTGTCTCTGTCTGTCTGTCTGTGCCTATGTATCAAAATACTCCAATGGTGCCGCTGTCGTAATGTCGAAGGCGCGCGTGTGTGGCACAGTATTGTAGCGACAATCAGTGGCGTAGCCAGGATTTTCGGAAGGGGGGTTTTGGTTTTTGGTTTTGACCGTGACCGACTTCGGAAAAATCTTGAAAAGCCAAATAAGGTCATCTCCTCATCTCTATTTTTTGCAAAAAAGGTCGTCGCTTCTTAAACCGTCACATTTTATTTTATAGCCAACGGGGTTTTGATCCCCAAAATCGCGTCCCAGCATTTTAAAAATGCATAGAAGCTCATTAAAAATATTTTGTTTTCGGTAGCCAATGGGGGGGGGTTTAACCCCAGGCCATCATTGGCTACACCACTGGCGACAATAATATCAAAAATTTGGATTAATTTCGACGAGCGAACAAAATTAGGCCCGGTGTAGTTTTAGCAAGTGTAGGCCTATATCATAATCCTCAACATCACCATACTGTACTTCTTTACACCGACCCTACAGTTCTAGGACTTCGCCCTGCCGGGCCTGGGCCCGCCGGTGTAGAGCAGCAGGAGGGACAATCTACCAAGACACTATAGTAGTCTAGCCGGCTATACGCATGGCGCGAGGTGTCTTCGTCGCCAAGAGCTGACGAGTAAACTTTCCAGAACCTGTGTGAAAAGCCTCTTTATGAACTTTCCAGAACCTGTGTGAAAAGCCTCTTTCTTTTGCCCGCTCGTGTTTTTATTCTATGCAAAAATTTTTACAAATTGCGGTCGATTCTATTTGTGTTTTGTGGCTCGATCATAGGTCAACGGTTTCGTATTGTCTGTTAGTCATTGTGTTTTGTCAATGCGTGCGATCATGCCCTGGTCCTATGTAAATCTGGGTTCACTAAGTAATACAGTAGTAAAGGTTGATGATTTCAAATGCAGCCAAAAAATATTCGACTGTAGACCAAATGTCCATAGTTTTTTATCCATTAGTAAATGAGTAATAGTAGTAGTAGTAGTAGTAGTAGTAGTAGTAGTAGTAGTAGTAGTAGTAGTAGGAGCAGCAGCAGTGGCGACTCCACTTGGGGGTCGGGGGGCCCGTGCCGAACTGAATGTCTGGTCCCCAGTGCCCCCTGTTGGGACCCTATACTTTACTACATGCCTATCAACAAATGGTTGGCCCCATGCCAGGGTTAAATCTAGGCCTTTTTCGGGGGGAATTGCCCTTTCCCACCCCCTGAAATTTCAAGTTCACCCAGGAAATTTTGGCATACTACATCAACTAACAGCATCCCCCTAACTGACTTCCCCCCGGCTTTGTCAGTTTCCCCCCTCCCGGAGTCCAGAGTCTAGATTAAACACTGCCCCATGCTCATAAGTTGCCACCCTAACGCCCCCAACAATTTATTGTTTCATCAAATCCTGGAGCCGCCACTGAAGTAGCAGCAGTCATATTTTTTGAACTACTACTACTACTACATTTTACTAGTAGTAGTAGTAGTAGTCACAGTAGTAAGCAGCATCTGACAGTACTAGTAGTAGTAGTAGTAGTAGTAGTAGTAGTAGTGGAGGAGGAGGAGGAGGAGGAGGAAACATTATATAGCTACTAGTTTAGTTTTTACTAGTACTAGTCGACTAGTAGTAGTAGTAGTAGTAGTAGTAGTAGTAGTAGTAGTAGTAGTAGCAGCAGTAGTACTAGTAGTAGTAGTAGTAGGAGGAGGAGGAGGAGGAGGAGGAGGAGGAGGAGGAAACTTATATAGCGCCATTGTGGTGTACATCAGCACCAGTCGATTGTTGCTTATGTGAAAATCGGTCAAGTTCTTGTTCGTGGTGGTTCGTGGTCGGCAGTAACCGTTCATGCACAGATTTTATACCTCTGTGATCTTGACCTCTCTCTGGCTGGTTCATATGCCTTTCCCCATTGTCTTCTGGTCTTGCGATGGCGTGCTGATTTTATGGCAGGTTGAACAGTAGAGTAGCCCAGGGCGCCATTTGAAGAGAATGCCACAAAGCTCTGTGATCTTGCTCTCTACTCTGCCTAGAAAGATAAGAAACGGAGAAAACTGACTTTGAGCACGTCATAGACCAGTTCGCATCAGTAAAAACCAGGGGCGTAGCGACGGGGAGGTATATCGGTATATATATACCCTCCCAAATCAGTCTAACTTAATTTTTTTTGTGATTTATATGTGGTTATATGTAGTTTATACGGTTTATAGTTAAGATTTATAACACCCCCCAAATATTTTTACCCTCCC
The DNA here is from genome assembly GCA_018105865.1 of Metaphire vulgaris. Lineage (NCBI taxonomy): Eukaryota > Metazoa > Annelida > Clitellata > Crassiclitellata > Megascolecidae > Metaphire > Metaphire vulgaris. Next base: position 7,694,118 of record CM030870.1, on the reverse strand, counting down.
AAATCAAATTCCTGGCTACGCCCCTGGTAAAAACAAGAAAAGAAGTGAATTTGTCGTTCTAATCATGGGCCAATAAAATGTCATGATTTGTTCATTAAAGAATTTAAAGATGTGTTTAACTTGCTTTTATTTAATTTTCTGTCCCCTTTCTTTCTGCCAAGGGTGCCAAATGCCATGGGTACGACCCTGCCTATATATCAGATGGTTTTTTGCTTTTATCAGGACGTTTGAAGACGCTGACGACGATAAGACGCCACTATAGAAGTCGACATACAACTTCGTTGCCACTCCTCTCCTTGGACCGCATGCTATCACCTTTGAATAACATTCATGAGAATTGGATAGTTTGGTCCGCAAAGCGATCAACAATCAGGCCTTCAAAAAAGAGCTCTTGAGAAGAAAGGGTTCAAGTCGAACGTGGAAAGGAGATTCCGTGAAGCCTGGACTGTTTCCCGGCAAATGATTTCCCTTGGGATAACCGCTTCCACAACTGTCGGTGTTCTTCTGTGTATGCATATTAAGTTCCTTTATCATTCGTTCGTATATACCTGCTTGCAATTTCTCGCACATGCCCGCCACCTTCTGCTTTTAGGCAATTTAGGCAAACCTAGAACTCACACCACTGCTTTTAAAATCGTTCAAGCGTGTCACCTTGAGCGTCAGGTTTTTTCCGATCTTCTGATCTCATCACAGACATGTGCACGAGGCAGCATTATAACCTGTTATAAACACCCATTGTTCAATGATGTGTTCGAGTCTATGATATAGCATATTGATAGACTATAATCTGCAAAATATTTTTTGGTCAGTGTAAGAGCATTGGCATATCATAATTATCAATATTAAATACTGATATACCTATGTGGGATAATTGCAGGACTTTTTACCACACATGATTAATCTCTAAGGGGTGTAAGGATAAAGTATGATAAAGTAGCCGTGTGACTGGCCAATATTGTTTCATGGTTTCTTTTGACTGAAACTATCCCTTCCCTTCCACCGCAATTCTCAAATTGCCGAGTAGATTTTTTAAATGAATAGATGCAAAGTGAATCTAATCTGAACTTGTTTCAAAACGAGTTTGTAAAAATTTTGCAACTCCCCAAAATATAGTCTGCTACAGGTTGCATATTCCTTCAAGGCAAATTAAATTCCCTCAAATTTGGTGGATAAGATCATTGCCCCCCCCAGAATCAACGCTTGGTGACGCCAGTGAGTTTGGCATAATATGTATGCAAGAGGCAGCCCTGAAGAACAAGTGAGACAGTTTGATTTGAACTTTTTTAAAAATGATTTTGCATGGTCACGTGTGATTAGAATCAAAGTTCTGCATTTTAGTACTCCTTATAAAAGCACAAATTATATTATCTGTCCTTTTATTTAAGTAGCAGTCAAAAACTGCTGACTCAATGCTCTTCAGTTTTGCTTGCTTGTTTATGTTGAGTCTTTTGCATGCATTGGTCTGATTTAATATTTATATATGTCCCTATATGCGCTATAGTTAGACTTGTAGCGCAATTTCTATGTTGAGCCCAACTGAAAGTTAATTATACAACTGCAGATTACAAAAATAGTGCAAAACCACGTATACTTGAAGTTTTGTGTCATTCTGAATGACTGTTTTATTTTGGCACTATAGTATTTATATCTTCAGAACTGTATATTTTATGTATAGGACATGCACAGGCTTTTTGCTGAAATATCAGCTTGTTTATGCATTGGAAAATTTGTTTTTGACAGTTTTTGAACTTTTTGAACTTTGACAAAATGTATTTTGTGCATATTAAAGTTCGCATCATTGTTGCAATTTGAAAACCCTATATATATGATGATATCTGATGTTAAGGCCTACAAAATAATTGGCAGGCAGGCAAGTTGTTTTAACTAGTAACTAGTCACAAACAACCGTTTTTGTCTACTGTCAAAAATCTGTTTTATTTAACCAGTTAGTCTATTTAAAAGCTATGTTTGGTCAGTCCTCTTGCATGGAGCAGAGACATGGACTATATCCAAGGTCATGCAGAAGAAACTATTGGAAGCCACAGAAATGTGGTTTAGGCCTATGTGAAGGATGCTGAAGATTTCATGGGAGGAAAAGAAAACCAATGAAAAGATCTTGAATGAAATTATAATAGAAAGAAGTCTGATGGTAACCATTAAAAAGACAGCTTTCCTTCTTTGGACACATAATGAGGAAGGAAGGCCTGGAGCATTTGGCAATAACCGGAAAAGTGGAGGGAAAAGAGAAAGATGAAGGCACCTATGTAGACTGCCAACGAGAAGGAATTGAGGGAGTAAAGAATAACATTGAATTAATAAGAGGTTGTCAACATCAAACAAAGTGGAAATCCATGGTTGCTAAAGTAGAAATACACAGCACCTAAAGAAGAAGTCTGGTTAGGCCTGTTGTAACTTCTTAATACCATGTGGCAGCATTCTGATTGCAATGTGGTGTATCATGAACACATGTTTTTCAACATTGGGAGTCCTCTAAAATGCAGGCAATGTTTTCCATACACTTGATGTTCTTACTCCTCTATTGGAGAACGTTTAATAGAGTAAAGTCTTTATTTTAGTCTTGTCTTGCGGAATGCATTAAAGCTGCAGTAAGAAGAGGACTTTAAAATCCCCATCATGATAACTGACCAGCTTGGCATCCTGTGGATAGTACACAGAAGAATCATGAGCTTCACACGCCTCTTCACAAGTTCTTTTGTCACGTGGGTAGTTAATTTTACTGTTGTACACAATGGGCAGCACTACTATCAATTCTTGCTTTCTATTTAGCAGTCTTATTGTTCATATTTTTATACAAACATGTTTAAACATTTCTCGTGTAGCTAGCAAACCATTGCAGAACGATGTTCCCAGACGTGAATTAAGTATTTCAAATGCTAGATTGTCTTGTCTGCAATCAAAGTTTCATTAGTTTTCTTTTCTGAATGCGGTTTTTATTTGACTTGAGTCACTGTATGTTGAAGTTTTGAAACTTAGTGTAAAACCAGGTCAAGTGTGTTTTTATTTGAATTCCTGTTTACACACTTCTGCAGCCTAATGCAGGCAATTTGCATATTCAGTGGATAATCCCCCACCGTCGATCGTCTAAAAATAGCAGCAGATTCGTATTAGTACTACTCCCGGTGTAGGCTTAGACCAGAGCGGATGGGGCAAGCCGCCCCAACCCCTGGCAAATAGAACATTGAGTTTTGATTTTACCAGACATTTGGTATAGATATCACTGCCTTTTAATAGTTGCTTCTGTCTGACAAAATTAATACATTCCACATACAGTAGTTAAAACTACTAAGCTGCTATCAATACAACTGAGCATCCCTGTCATTTCATACTTTACTACTAGTACTACTACTGCTACTACTACTACTACTACTACTACTACTAATAATAATAATAATAATGCAGTTTTACAGCAGACTTTAAGTGACAGATGTCAATCAATAATGGTATTCCAAATCCATCTGCAAAAACTGAGTGGGTAGGGCAGTGGCATAGCCAAGGGGGGCGTTTGGGGTTTAAACTCCCCTTGGCTGTTTGACCAAAAAAACACCTTTTTGTTTGTCGGGATTGTTACCGTATTGTTAATCATGGGAATCATGATAACCTTTTCTTTTGGTTGTCAGAACTTTCCAAAGTTGGCAATCATGGGAACCATAATTAACCCCTCTTAGGAAATTCCTGGCTATGCCACTGTGGGTGGGAACTGAGACAGGTTGTGAAATAAATGTCAACTGAAAGATACAATATTTTTTAACCTATCAAGTCAAACCACTGGTTCTAACACAGGGCAGTCCCTACTGAACTACTTTAAACCTTATTATATTATATTATTTATTCTACAATGTATTACATGTGCAAGTAATTTACTTATAAAAACTGGCCAGAAATTTGTTAGCACAATTCACCATTGTATGTTTCACTGCAATTTAAAAGCTTCAGTTTCTCACTGGGTTCCGTTCAGCCACATTACATACAATATCTGTATTAATTTTGTTCAAGGTTAGAAAAAACCTTTGAGAATATATAAAAGTTTCTGCAAGTAAATGCATTTCTTAAAGTTAAAAAATATCATTAATAGAACTTATTTGGAGTTAATTTACTTGTATATTTATTCACTTTGCGACTAGCTGTTAATGAATAACAAAAAGTACAGTAATGAAACAACATAATTTTAAAATTACTGCTAATATATTCATTCATATTCATTCTAACGAATATTGGGCTCCAACGAATAACAATCAGAATAGAACAGAAACTGGAATTTACTTGAGAGCATTCAAACTTATTTACATGCTAATTTAATTGTAAACTTATGCATCAAAACCTTTTCACAAATTTCAGGCAATTACAGAAGTGCATGTTAATTATGTTACTATTTTTGTTTATGCCACGTAAAGCTTAAAAATCACCAATAGAGTCAAACTGGTCTTCACACATCTTCACTGAAACTTCTTGAACCTAAGCAAGAAATAGCAAAAACAAACTCGTCAACAATTATCCGTCATGTATAAATATTTACAGCCGAATAGCTTATTTCTCGTAATGCTTTGTGTGGTTACCAAAGCAATCGAGCTAAAAGCAATTAGTTAATATTTCTTAGGCATCTATCTCATTAAGGTTAAAGGGCGTCAATTAAGAAGACTATTCTGTCAAGGTTGCACCTACCAAGGCTACGGCTGCTGAGATGGGTTCTATGAAATGAAATCTGCTTGACAAGTTTCTTGTTTTCCTGGGTTTTGATGCGCAAATCTTCCTCCAAATGATTTTTTCTCTCGTTCTTTTCGTGGAAATCGGCCTTCCAGCGCGAGATCTCTGCTTCGAGGACATCTCTTTCCTTTTCCAACCGAGTAATAAATACCTTTTCCGCGTCCAAAGCCTTTACGTTGTTCGCGTAACTCAGCTCGTCTTTACGGTGCTGTGATTCACGATTACGGACCTCGTTTTCAGCTTCTTCACATCTGTTTTGCACATTCGTGTTGACTATTTCAAGTTTGTCAAACGCTGTTTGTTCTTCTTTCAAGATCTTCTTCAAGGATTCATTCTGTTCTCTCAGTTTCTGAAGGTGCTCCAAAGAGACTAACCGATTAAAATCGTCCTCTATTAATTACAAAAATAAACCAAAACAGCTCTAAAATTATAAATGCAGCAGTGATAACATTCATAAAATAATTCGGGGACCCATTTTATGAAATGCTCGACTGCAGCATACATAATATAGCCTTCTTTGAAATTACTTAAAACTGCTCTTTATCAACAAGCAGTAATCACAGTGGGAACATTCAGAATGAATCTTCAGATACAGATATTCTGCTACATTACATTACATACCATAAAGAAATGCATACCTTTAAAAAAGTTGCCTCATAAAACCATACTGCTTGATCTTGATGAAGAGTAGCTACAGATTCATTTATTTTACTATTAACTGTTTGTTCAGTAATGTCTTGTGTATGCTATTCTTGAAATACTTTGCTAATCTACTTGCTTTACATGTCGATAAATTTTGAAACTATCTCCAGACCCATGTAGTAATCAAAATTATCACATAAATTAATTATGCAATGCATGCATAGTAATAATCATGTACAAACCTGTCTCCGTTTGAGCTGATGGCACTATCGGTTCACCATCAGGATATATATCGAGATACTTCTTCACAAGGTCCATGTTTTTTATACTCAAAACTTGACAAAACGTTTGGAAACAGGAATCATCTCTCCGTTCCAACATGTCCAAAAGAAGCTCAATCTTTTTCATTGACGTTTCTTTGGCCTAAAAAAATAATTGGCTTCATTAGAACACAAAGCAAGATGTACAGTTAAGCAATAAGAAGTTGTGTAGGAAATGTTTGGACCAATTTGCACTGGGGTAATAACTTACCTAGGGGTAAGTGAGCCCTTTCAGAGGTTGGACCCAAACTTCAAATCAATTGTTCAAGCCAAGAACACATATTTCACACAGGAACACACAGAGAAAATGCTGATGGCGTAGGAAATTCACACGAGCACTATAGAATACGAGTAACTAAACAACGAATAACCATAACTTTAACTGGTTACCTTACAGAGCTGAACATGTTCACCAGTAACAATGCAGCTGTCAATAAGTTGAATCCAGAATTGTTCATCGACAATGATGTTCTCTGTCAGCTCTCTTCGCGCTGTTCTGAGTCTACTAACAAGTGACTCTTTCATATTTCCTAGATTACAGACATACAGCAAGCATAGCAGTATCAGCACTGCATGATATAACATAATTAGATTGATAATCATATAAGTCAGTAACTACTGGAAAATCTACCGAAACTGCAGCAGTTACTATGGTACTATCTTAGACTGTGCTATATAAATCCACGGGTTTATAGTTACCTACAAAACAGATATTCATAAGTAGTAATAGTGGTGGTGGTAGTAGCAGTAATAGTAGTAGTAGTAGTAGTAGTAGTAGTAGTAGTAGTAGTAGTAGTAGTAGTAGTAGTAGTAAACTTCTTTAGCGCCATTGTAGTAGCTACATCAGCACCAGTCGATGGTCGATTCAGTAAAAAATCATAGTCGTTATCTTGTCCGTGGTGATTCGAGGTTGTAATCCGGAGGTCAGTCCGTGCTTTCAGAATCCGGCTAAGAAGGAGGACATGCAAAGTAAAGTAAAATCTCGTGGATTTCTATAGCGCCTTGGAAAGCAGCACAACAGTAGCTGCTTATTCTTAGGCGCTCAGCCTTTCTTAAAATAGCTATGGGGAAGGTATATTATCAGCCAGGCAATAGTCAACATCCTAAATCAGGAATAGCTGTGTTTTAAGTCTAGACAAAAAACTGTGGATAAAATACAAAATCATTCAGCTCAAACTAACCTATAATTAATTAAATTGTTTTATTAGAAACAAACCGCTCTTTTGACGAGGAAACAACGATCATTAAATGCAAAATGTTATCAAATATATTTTAAAACGTTTACGATTAAACCATAGATATCTATATAGGTCACCAGATATAATAGAATTCAATGTAAACAAAAGTTTGATTCAATTTCTGACATTGACATTAACATTTTATTTATTTGCACGAAACTTAACTAACTTATACTAGAAAAAGCAATATTAAAACTTGAATACAAATTAATTAAGGAACTAAATAGTTAAGTTTATAATTTAGTATGGAAAGTGATAGCCAAATTAGCTGATCAGAGGTTGCTCATTAAATACAATAAGTGAGGGATAACCTAGCTAAGGGATAAGAATCCCGTAAGGTGGTTATCCCAATAAGAAGTTATGTATATGATATATAATAATATAAAATATAATATAACAAGGTTTAAAGTGGTTCAGTAGGGACTGCCCTGTGTGAGAACCACTATATATATATATATATATGAAGTTATACTTAAATGGCAGAAAAATGATAATTAAGATGAGTGATTTAAGTGTATGTGTAGGTAAATGTAAGTTTTCATGGCCGCCATTTCTGTATTTCATTCTCTACAGTGAAATCTCGTTTCCACAAGCTCGGCTATAAAAGTCAACACGAGTTTCCAAATGGACTATGATTTTCCTGTTGTTCCATCTTCATTGCTTTAAACTTTGCAAGAATAATCAATAATATCATTATCAATTTCGATCTACAGGGTTCGAAATAGAGCACACCCAGCCATTTCATACTACACACTAACGCCATTGACTGTACGAGAACGAGGCACATCAACTAAATGAAAACCTGGCGAATATCTAACGGAATGCCTAGTAGGGCGATCGAGGGAAGAGCCGCGTATTAAGATATCTGGTTCATTATAGGCCTGCAACAGGTTTTATAGACATCAAAAACAAGTTTTATATTTAATTCGCTCTGCGCGAGAGAAGCCTATTGAAGGCCTGTTGAATAGAAGGTATATAGGTCCTAGATATGTAAAAATATAATCGATTTGAAGAAATTCCCCGACAAAATCCACATTTCGGGTCACTTTGGCGAGATACAAAGATCCTGTGATGCTCGCTTTTAACGGGATTTCGTGGCACCAGCGCCCATAATAAAGCTGTTTAATTAGGTCTACTGTGGACGATTGAATAACCCCGGTTCGAAATGCGTCATATAATCCATATCCATATAATGATATCCAACGAAATATATAATAGCAACTTTGAATAAGATGTCAGTCAAGCATCTCACCTTAATTAACTGATTTTCGCATTATTAGACGGAGACGTCATTTCACTGTTTTTCAGAGGGGGGGGGGGGGTGGAGGGGTAAGACACTTTCGATCTGACAAGTTTGCGATAAAGTTGACGACCTTTTTTTCTAGCTTGTCGGTCATTTTGTGCGAATCAAGCCCTCCTTTGATGACCTTTTTTGCTTTTCAGTCTATTTACCTATTATTTACCCAATTTACATTTAAAAACTAAATAACACAAACATTGGCGAAACAAAATTTTTTCCTAAAAATTAGGGGGGGGGCGGCCCCCTGCCCCCAAATGACATCCCTGTTATTAGGCCTAAGCGAATATTGTTGAACACAAATAGGCCTTATTCGGATTATTCGACCCATATTGGGCTTAAAGTAAACAGTAGACCAGTATTTAATCTAGACTCCTGGACTCGGAGGGGACTAACAAAGCCGGTGGGGGAGGGAACTGACAAAGCCGGAGGGGAATTATGCTAGAGGGCTGCTGTTAGTCCATGTAGTGTGCCAAAATTTCCGTAAGAAATTTGAAATTTCCGGGGGAAGGGCAATTTTCTCCCGGAAACGGCCTAGAATAAACACTGCAGGAGACCTAACGCACTGTGGGGCTTATAGTAAGCCTATCAGCCTTATCTATCTTCGATCACGTGAAACAGGCAAAAAGTCCTCGCTTCGGAGAAGTAATCAGGGGCGTAGGCCGCGTAGCTACGCCCCTGGAAGTAATGTCCTTCTCTTTAGAGGAGGACTCCAGTGTTTTCCCACTCCTGTGTTCGCCTATCAGTCTTCCGTCGACGTATAGGATACAATCCGGTGGGCGATGGCTGCCCTGTGGTGTGTCGATGGAATGGATCGTGCAGTGATGGACTGTCCGTCCGTCTTTTGCCTGCTTGATTGAAAATTCCAGAAACTCCTCTCTGTAGCCATTTGATTCGCTTCGACTAAACTAGACAAAGGGCAAAGAAAAAACGCTGAAATCAACGCATCGCCGCTAACAGTGGCGCAGCCAGGATTTCAGAATAGAGGACGCACCGATAGTTTCGGATTTTTCGGAGCAAAGGTCTTGACGAGCAAAAAAGGTGGTCGTATCCCCTATTAAGGTTTTAAGATCTGATGCTATCTCTAACAAAGCTCGATCATACGCGTAGGCCCTATGCAGTGGCGGCTCCACCGGTGGGGGGTGGCAGGGGTCCCGTGCCTCTTATTGAGTGCCTGCCCCCAGTGGCCCCCTGTTTTGACCCTAAACTTAATGCTACATACATTAAACAACAAATGGTTGGCCCCCATGATTAGAAGTTGCCACCCCAACGCCCCCCCC
>CM030870.1:7602119-7679619 GCA_018105865.1 Metaphire vulgaris | reverse complement strand
ACCACTAAAATTATTAAACTATAAAACCTGGAATTTCTCTCGACGAGCCTGTGTATTACTTCGTAGGCTACTTTCTTGTATTTTTGCATTCTCTTTAAGATGCTTGGAACATGTACTGATATTTTTACTGGCGAAATTCATTGAATCAAAGTCACCGAAAAAATGTCGAAATTATTGTTTCCAATGTTGAGGTATTTTTAGTTGGCGCGAGTTTTTGCGAGTTCGACGATAAAATAAAGTTAAGTTGAATGTCTTCAGTGTTTAGAAATTGTCCGCTTATTAGGGGCTGTCCATTAACTGTCAACAATTTTTGGGCAATTTTTGACCCCTCCCCTTGTCAACAACTGTCAGCTTTCAGTTACCCCCTATAATTATGTCAAAAACTTTTGACCCCCCCCCCAAGATCAATGACAGGTTCCAATAACAAGGTTATTATTTTTGCGGTGATGCTGCAAGTTCTTGCAAATCTGCCTAACCGCAGTTTTTAAAACAGTGCTGCCACCTGGCTAATGGTAAAGGTATCAGCCTTAATTCACTAGAAATTTTGGTCTGTAGAAGTGTTGGTGCCCCCCTATTCCCAGGGGCGGAGCTAGGGTGTCCGGCGCCCGGGGACAAAGCATACTGATGGCGCCCCCTCAACTTGACGAAAATCATAAGAAGTAAAAAAGGGCGCCGTTCTGCCAATTTTGGCACCCCCTTCATTCTTCATTCAACTTCGCAAATACCCTGACAAGCAAAAAAGGTCATCACCCGTAGCGGAACATCCTACCTTAAACCAATTTTGGCGCCCCCCCAGCTCGGCGCCCGGGGACATCTGTATCCCCCTACTGCACCCCCTAGATCCTCCTCTGCCTATTCCGGAACCCAGGGCTACACCTATGTCACTGATTTGCGTTCATCTGTGCGTCAAGAACGATAGGCTAGCAAATGTGTCTAACTGTAAATGAAAATGGCATTAGACCTACATCAAAAATTGTGTCTGATCCTTTAAAAGTTTACGGCAATGCCCAGGATGAAATTGTGAATTTGCCACAGCTTTGTGAAAATAAATCTATATCAGTATTGCAATTTTCAGGCCGAGATGGACAGTTGGACACATAGTAAATACATGTTTATATCATGACGTACAAGTGAATAACTTACTGTATATCATAAAGTTATACATTTGTAATAAGATGCTGACAGAACTTCAACTCGATGTACTATGCTATACGCCTTACCCCGGATGATGGGCGACAGGGTTTCCCACACTGTACACACCCACCAAGGCCACCCGCTTCATAAGGCCAGCCCTGATTAGACAACAGAGCTTCACAAAAATGAATGAACTGCAAATTATTGTAGACTTAAATTCAATTGTCACCCACAATTCATTGCAGGCATCTTTCTACTGATAAAAGCTACAGTGGACAACTCTCTATAGTGTTTTATCCAGTGTTTTATCCCCAGTGCTTTAGCCAGACTCCAGGCGTTTTGGGGGGGGGGTGGAAATTGAGGCTTTCAGGGGGGAATCGACTTGGTTGGAGGGGGAAAAGACACAGTTCAATGCAAAATTTGTGTAAGAGCTGAGATTTTTTTGGGGTGGCGGGAAATCTTGAGTTTTTTTTTGGGGGGGGGAATCTCCCCTCCTAACAGGATCCAAAAAATGTATGGGTGAACAAGGGACCTGTATAAAACACTGTCTCTACCATTCACTAAAAACTCGATACAGCTAAATATTAGGTTTTTTTGGTACTGCACCATATGTTCATACTCAATCCTCAGCCAACCAGTGGGGCATGCATGGCTGTCAACTCTCTTCAATGTCAAGTGTACAAATGACTCCCGCAAAAGGACCGGTTCGTTCCTGCAATGTTCCCGACTTCATCAGACGCAACGCGGAATAACTAGAATCGAAAGAGTCCTCCTTATCGAATGCACCGTTTAATTTTAACGTCTATCGATCGTTTGCTGCGTCTGTCAAACACACTCGGCAGCCGATCTGGAAAACAAAACAACGAAAACGTTCAGATAAATAAAACCAAAGAAAATCAAAATTAATCAAATGCTGATGGGCAGAAAATGTTCTTCTATTATAGGGGCAGTAATAAAACTTACACAATTATTTTTAACTGAATATCTGCAATTAGCAAATGTCACAAGTGACATAACTCACTCAGAGACACAACACACAGACGTTTTCCACCAAAGACCCCTACTTGATATATTTCTACTCCCCGCCCTCCACCCCCACCCCTCACATCCAAGAGTTTAAACTGGGATGATGTTTGATGATAAGCCAAAATTTATCAAACATGCATCAAGGTTACATGACCAACTATTTGGGCTGGAAGAAGAAGACATTATAACTGAGTGAGTGAGTTAGGAAGTGAGTGCATACACTGATATCATTACTACAGACAGTGAAATTTTGCAAATTTACTTATGAATGATAACCTTTTTGCCGATTTTAATTTCAACATGGAACTTGCCCAGCTCACCGTTAACCCCTTTACCGTGTATTTAACTGTAACTCAATGTAAAATGGACGAATATATTTGGGGTTCCCGGTAAAGGGGTTGATATAAGACACGATCCTCTACTGAATTCTCCTCATACTCAAATAAAACCTAGTTCACATTCGGACAATTTCTTTCCATGTTCACAACTTCAGACATTCCCGATGCACCACACGTAAAAAAGTAGTCCTTAAAACCGCCGAATTTTAGATATTTTACAATTTAGAGTCACTGTTTGGCCTCTTTATTTCTGCAGCCTGGTTCTATCCATAGACGAACTTCAAATAAACTTGGCATGAAAAACAGAGGTCATCGGTAAAATCTCTAGCATGACACGGACTGAAAATGGTTTTGTGTGTGTGTTGTGCTTGTTTAAAGATGCGTCTGTATAAAAGACGATGAGAGGCCGCGTATGCATGTGTGTGTGTGTGTGCGAGATGATTTAATGTGTCTTTTAACTCAAGATACGGGCGAACCATGAGTCCGGGAGATCTTTGTGGACCACCTGACCTACCGTAGTCAAGATAAGGTGCTCACTGCTCAGGTATGTAGGCCTACTCAGCCCTCAGCTGTGCATTATGATAAAAGGCCAGAATTGTTCCCATCAAACCTCCATCCTCGGCTGTGCTCACTGCACAGACTAATGTCAGAGTCCATTCAATGATGCTATTATAGGAAGCTTTTCCACTGATCTATATATTGGGAATGGAACATGTACCAACCAATCGCCTAATGACAGCGCTTGCCATTTCGTTCAGAAAGTGAAGCCCAGTAGTCAAGATAACCAGTTCCCAGCATGCATTATGATAAAAGCATCTTCAGAATTGTTCCCATCAAACCTCCATCCATCAACATATATGCATATAAATTGTCCTAATAATAATAATAATAATAATAATAATAATAATAATAATAATAATAATAATAATAATAATAATAATAAATAGTAATTTATTAACAACAATAATAAATGCATCCCCTTCTGTAAACAAATCTAATATTGAACCAAACCTCAAAACACCAATGAAACTTTTTCAGTGAAGCTTTTCATTCACACAAGGTAGAAATGAAGATTTATTTCATAAAAGCAACTAAATTACCTAAATAGTCAATAACCCTATGTCATTTAAAAAATTATGTGAAATTCTAAACCAATACATCAAACTTGAATCTCTAGCAGCAAGCAGTAGCAACAAAGGTTATTGTTAAAAAGTGCAAATGAGTGCATAGATGTATGTTAAGTTCTATGCTATTCTATGCACAACAACTCAAGGCCTAATGCCTTTACTGCAGTTTTATAGCACCTTTTCTAATATCCTTAGGTATCAATCGATGGAAGTCAAGACCCAGGTCAATCTAAATATAAGTCAGTGGAAGATACAAGTGATAATGTGAAGCTTACTTTTCCCTGCTTTCTGTTCTGTTGACGATCTTAAGCAGTTCGTTTTCCTTCTTCAGTCGTTCATTTTCCTCCTTCAGCCTACCGACAAATTCCGTCGACTCCTTAAGACTTTCAATGGTGCCCTGGAGGCAGTCCAGCTTGGCCTCCATGACGAGGCATTCCCTGACCAGTTCATCCTTCGTCATGCCCTGCAGGCGCTCCGCCCTGTAGGTCTCGTACGCCTTGATGAAGTCCCGCTGGAGGTAGCTTTCCTCGAAGCCGCTGTACGGCGAGTCGCTGAGGGAATCGTCATCCCCGCTCCACGGCCGAGGTCCGCCGGCCAAGTCCGGCCCCGAGTGGGGGGCGGAGGCGGCGTCGGCGGTGGCGGCGTCGACCGATCGCGGGGTTCGGTCGTCTCCGTCGTGCTGCTCCATCAGGAACTGGGTGGTGTTGTAGGGGGCCATCGGTTGACCGGACGCGAATCGCCGGTCCCGCTTGCGGTTCGCCCGGACCGTCTCGCGCTCGTCGAGCTCCTGCCGTTCCTGCCAGGTCATCTCGTCGTAGGGCTTCCATCGGTGAAGGACCCGGTGATGCTCCCCGGCCTTTCGCTTCCTCCGACAGCGCTTCTTCTTCGACTGGGCACCGCCGGTCTCGTCGCCCCGTCCGTCGTTCTCCGACGCGTCGGCCGAACGATGCTGCCGCTGCTGCTGGGGAGTCGTCGGCGGATCGGCGGTCACGGACCCTGCGCCGCGTCCAGTTTCTTCCCCCGTCTCCACCGCCACAACCGCCGCCGCCGCCGCCGCTGCTTCGGAGGTCGATCCTGTCAGGCGCTGACCGTCGATTTCAACTTCCATAAGCGATCAAAAGCGTCGAACAGGATTTTACAACTGTACTTGCGTGTATTTTACCGATTTTATTCTTTCAAATTGTCTTTAAAAAACAATAAATGCAGCTGTTTGTTATATTCACAACAACAAGTCACAGATCTTCCACCTCCGCTTGTTTATCTTTACACCGCCGCTCCCCAAGCTGCAGCTTATATAGTAAAATTTGTGCGCCTCCGCTTATAAAAGTAGTTCTGTTTCTACCAATTATCTGCCCGAATCTTTGCATTTCTATGTAATTTTAACGAATTATTGCAGAATTTTGCATTCTAATATCATCGGAAGGTCGAGATTTGCCGTAGATTGAAGTAAATGCGACGATCAAATAGGTGATGTATATTGAGCGGATTGGTATCATGAATGCGTGACGCGACCATAGAATTGAACACGACCTATCAACTGGGCCGTTCCAAAGAAAATCGTTACAGCAACGAACATAAGTAAGTAAAACCTTGTGGATTTATATAGTGCCTTTACGGCTGCACAGCAATAGCTGCTTATTCTCAGGCGCTTAGCCTATCGTAAAATCGCTGTGGGAAAGGTGAATGATCAGCCAGGCAATGGTCAATATATCCGGAAGGCAGTGATGCTAGACTGTTAGAGCTATAACAATAATAATAATAATAATAATAATAATAATAATAATAATAATAATAATAATAATAATAATAATAATAATAATAATAATAATAGTAATAGTAATAATAATAATAATAATAATAATAATAATAATAATAATAATAATAATAATAATAATAATAATAATAATAATAATAATAATAATAATAATGTGATTTTGAGTGGTTTAGCAGGTTAAGTAAGCCTGTGTGAAAACCACTGTAAATGTATGTCTATGTAAGTCTATGGAGGAAATGATTTTAGAAACAGGAAGGATTTAAGCTAAATAACATGATGCTGTTGTAATCTATTTACAACTTCGCTTGTGGAATTGTAGTGAAAATTTGTTGAGTAATAGGCCTACTGACTAATTCACACTTAATTAAGATAGGCGACTATAGACTTAGGGGACGTCCATAAATTACGTCACGCGGTTGGGGGTCCGGCCATTTGTGACGAAGTGTGACGAGGGGGCTCCGTAAATGTGACGTCACGCAAAAAAATAGGTCATGACCTTTGACCTTCTTTTGCTTGTCTGACCTTTTTTGCTTGTCAGAGATTTTGGAGAGGAAAAAATACAATTATGACCTCATTTTTGCTTGTCAGGGTTTTTCGAGAGGAAAAAATACAAGGATGGCCTTTTTGCTTGTCAAGACTTTTCGGAAGACGAAAATGGGGAGAGTCGGCCCGTTGTGACGTCATATTTTAGGGGTCCGACGTTTTGTGACGTCGCGTTACGTAGGAGGTAAAAAAAGTGCCAAATTCGTGTTACGTAATTTATGGACGACCCCTTATAGCAACAGCAATACGGCTTTGTATCAAGTGGCACAACTATATGTTCATGCAAAACTGCTAAAAACGTGCAACTAATAAATCAACTTCTATAGCGCCACTATAATTATTGACAGAACATTACTTCCCACGCTATGACCGACTTTTGTACATCGGGCACAAAAAACTGTTCAATCCATACAACGCGTGTTCAAGCAACAAAACAGATGCACAGGTGTCGCGATCACGTGACAGTCCTTGACAGTCTTAAAATATAGCTTGGTTACGACCCACACACGTAGATTGTAACCTCATGAATATTTAAATAAAAAATTCAGTGTTGGCGACTTACTGTTTGATATCATTGAATTTTTAAAAATTAAAGGCTATGCTTTTTAAGCTATAGTAGTAGTAGTAGTAGTAGTAGGCCTAGTAGTAGTAGTAGTAGTAGTAGTAGTAGTAGTAGTAGTCAGTAGTAGTAGTAGTAGTAGTAGTAGTAGTAGGTCATGGGCGTAAAACACGGGGGCGGCGGGGGCGGCGGGGACGGTCCCCCGAATAATTAGTTGGCGGGGGACAGAGTATCAATTACCCCCCAATGTTTTGGGCTATATGGTAAAAAATGCTATCTTACCCTATGATGTTGATGTCAGAATTACGCCAAATCCGCATTCTCTCATTTCAGATGACCTTTTTTCGATTGTCATGGTATTTGAAGAGGGAAAAATATAAAAATATCAGGATGACCTTCTTTTTGGCTTGTCGAGACGTATTTCATGGGCGATTTAAAGTCCCCTCCATACTATGCAATATCCTCCAAAATGGGGGGATATTTATATTTCTGGGGGGTCAACTTTTTAAAAATTATTCTATCCCCCAATGTTGACGCCAGGTTTACGCCCCTGGTGGTGGTAGTAGTAGTAGTAGTAGTAGTAGTAGTAGTAGTAGTAGTAGTAGTAGTAGTAGTAGTAGTAGTAGTAGTAGTAGTAGTAGTAGTAGTAGTAGTAGTAGTAGTAGTAGTAGTAGTAGTAGTAGTAGTAGTAGTGTATATAGGACGCTGTTCGATAGTTTGAAGTCACCATTTTACTTGATTAATTATTGAACGAATTGTTGTGGGCATGAAAATTGTCGCACTGTCTTATTAATAATTTAAGGAATAACATACCTAAAGAAACATAAACATCGCTACGACACAATAATTATTCACAAATTATTGATTGATTGGTTGATTGATTGATTGATTGATCAATCGGTTGATTGACTGACTCATACATTGATTGAAAAATTTTACATTTCGAAACTTTGTCCAGGTATCACTACAAAATATTCATTATTTATGGTCACGTGACAAGTAAACGCAAAGTCCCTACGAAATGAATGAATGAATTTTTCGACCAAACGTGTATTTTTACTGGAGAATGCCGATTTCCTAAAAATAATTCATAGATCGCTCACATTTAATAGGCCTACAATGTCAAAGCATTTACCCAACAAGCAGTATAAGGCTCTTAGTCGCAGACTATTTGTAACTATTTGTAATTTTATAAAAGAACGAAAATCAGTTATCACTGGCAAACTTTTGACCATGAGGGCTTGTGGTAGCAGGCGGACATTTTCATGTTACAAGAAAACGCAAACTTTGTGTGGAGTATCACGTTGCCACGTTGTATACAAGAACATAATTATGATGGCCTCAGCTCTGTAGACTTCCAGAACCTTATATATTCTTCTTTGGAAAAAACCCTTCCCATATGCTTCCCTAAGTGTCTTCGCCAAAAATTCTTTCCGAAAATTGTATAAAATTCAACAAGATACAGTAACTTTAGTTTTTGATATTATGGTTGACATTCTCATGCGGTGGTCCTCTTATTAATGTAAAACACTTTAGCAACGAATGTCTTTTATTTGCAAAAATCTCTTACGCCTAAGGCAGTCGTGAACGCTGGACGTGAACGTTTTGTCAGTGAACCATTTGTTGTGAACGCTTTGCCGGTGAACGTTTGATCAGATAACGTTCCGTCGCGGGACCCTTTCTCCCAGCGTTAAAGTAAAGTAAAGTAAAGTAAAGTAAAGTAAAATCTCGTGGATTTCTATAGCGCCTTGGAAAGCAGCACAACAGTAGCTGCTTATTCTTAGGCGCTCAGCCTCTCTTAAAATAGCTATAGGAAAGGTGTGGGATCAGCCAGGCAATAGTCAATATCCGAAGGGCAGTGAGGCTAGGTTGTTACAGCTATGGCGGAAATGATTTAAGAAACAGGAAGGATTTAAGCTTAGACCTGAAGACTTGAGGAGATAGTGCGGGAATTATAGGAAATGAGGAATCAGATTTTATTGTTTTAAAGTGTCCAAGTGTGCGAAGGGAAGCTGGGATCGAGTTCCAGAGTTCAGGTGCAGCGTATGAGAAGGCACGATTGCAAATTTTCAGGGATGATTGATTTAGCGGGCGTGACAGAAGATGAGATGACGAACGTGTGGGTCGAGGAGGCTGAGGGGCTAATAGTGACCTAAGGTAGACAGGTTTTGATGACTGAAGTGAGCTATGTGTAAGTGTTATTATCTTATATTGATACGTTCAGTTATTTTAAGCCAATGTAATGATTTTAGTATGGGGGAAATATGGGAGAATTTAGGTGACTTAGTAACAGCACGAGCAAGTGCATTTTGTATTGATTGCAATTTGTTGATAGAGGCTTTGGGAAGGTTATAGTAGAGGGAGTTACAATAATCTAATTTGGAGTGGACTATTGAAGTGGCAATTGTGGAGGCAGTTTTAGTATCTAGGCAAGGACGTAGGCGGCGAAGGTCACGAATATGAACATAGCAGGCTTTTGATAATTGGGAAATTTGTGATTCGAAGTTTAGAAAAGAATCAAATTTGAATCCTAGATTTCTAGCAGTTGGAACAGGATTATTGTGGTGTCATAAGCCAAAACTAGTTTAGGATTGTCATTTTTTTGAGTTGTTGGGGTAGTCCAATTAAAAGAAACTCTGTCTTAGAAGGGTTAAGGCGAGGAGATTAGATGACATCCAAGCAGAGATTGATGAGAATGCAGATTCAAGCTCAATAATAGAAGCATTGAATGAAAGAGGTGAGAAGGAAAGGAATAGCTGAGTGTCATTTAGAGTTGTGATTTAAATTGAGGGAATTGATTAAAGATGAGAGTGGTGTGGTGTAAAGGCTGTTACAGGCCCAAGAACAGATGAGGCACTCCAAAATCTACAGCGTGAGATAGAGAAATTTGGCTAAGACAGGACACTTGAAAAGACCGGGATTTAAGATAAGATGAAAACCAGTTGTGAGCTATTTCAGATATTCCAAACCAAAAGAGAGAGTCGTTCGAGCAGAATTTTACAAGCGTTTTACCAAGAACTCAGGCTGGAGGAGGGGGAGGGGCAGGGATTTGACTTGGCTGAAAGGTAAGAGTCACAATTCAATGCACTGCTGAAATTTGGGGAGGGGAGATTTTGAGGGTTTTTGGAGGAAAATCTCCCCTTAACAGGCCTGGATAAAACACTGCTTCTCCAAATAAATGTGGACAAATGGAACAGTTTGGACGAGGTGGGAGTGACAGTTGAAACAGTAAACGGATTCAAAGGCTATCTCGGAAAACTAGGTTACTGAATATGGAGAGTTACTATACAGTGGTTTTCACACAGGCTTACTTAGCCGCCTAAACCACTTAAAAATCACATTATTATTATTATTATTATTATTATTATTATTATTATTATTATTATTATTATTATTAACGTCAATGTTATTAAATTATTATTATTATTATTATTATTATTATTATTATTATTATTATTGTTGTTGTTGTTGTTGTTGTTGTTGTTGTTGTTGTTGTTGTTTTTAAGGTCAATGTGTAACATCATAAGGCTTAGCCACAACCCAGATAAATAAATAAACCACTTAAAATCACATTATTATTATTATTATTATTATTATTATTATTATTATTATTATTATTATTATTATTATTATTATTATTATTATTATTAACGTCAATGTGTAACATCGTAAGACTTAGCCACAACCCAGATAAATGGCGCTCCAGGCAACTGGATCTTCGTGTTTTCAGGCGACGTATCTTACTCTGAACCTAATGAGATACAGTGTGTCTGCAAAATATCGTGCCCATATATCACGTCGAATGCTGAAATCTGACGCCACCTACCGGCTGAAGGCGACACTAAGCGAAAGTGACAATTCTAATGATGTCTCGCTTGCTTTTAGAAACGCTTCGAAACTTAGGGACCCGCAGACAAACGGACGGACACACGCGTACAAAGACGCATCATTCACAAAGAGCTAGGCACTGTAAATCATATAGCGCACGGTTTTAACAGTACATTTTCGCTTGGAAAACTACGCCTATCACCACGCAGTGTCAGTTCAAAATCAGTTGAAACTCAAAGAGACAAGGAAGCACAGAGTGCGTAGGTCATAAAATTACTGATGCTGACAGTAACACATGGCTATGATATTATCTCTAAAGTTAAAGTTTTTGTCAAACCACGAATGCATAATAACAGACGAAAATGAAGTTTCAAGCCAAAAACAAGTAGAATAGGGGGAAGGAAAATGGACTGGGAGTGGGGGGAGGGGGGGGGGTGGTTCGCAAGTTTTTCTAGCCTTAGTGTTACGTAGACGTAAAATCATGAGTTTAGAGTCCACTGCGTGCCAGTGGGTGGGGCAGGTGATTACCCGGGGTTCGAATCCAGGTTGAAGGCTCGCCAAAGTCATCCGAAATACAGTAGAACTTCGTTATAACGCATATATAGACGGTCTGTGAAATTAAGTACGCTATATCCGAGGAACCTGTATATCCAATACTGTAGCGCATCACACGGGGACTGTACATTGCGGTACGTTACAGCCGAGTATACAGTATATACGCAATAACCGAGTCCGCTGTAACGAAGTCCAACTGTAGTCACACACACAGTGGCGCGTTTAGAAGCACGTGACTTTACGGTGACGTCATCTTTATTGCGGAAAAACGAGATCTCGCAGATCTTTCGCGTCGAACGCGAAAGATCCCATATATATCCGAGACAACGCACAGACGGTTAATTAAAAGCGTAGGTAAGAAAGTCAGTCGCAGGTTCAGTCGTACCACTCTATGCGGTAATTGGCGCCGTCGTTGTTGTCCCAGTAGTGGCTCGTACCGCTATCGTACCCCGTCGAGACGGCGGCGCAGACTGCAAACTCTACGGCGGACGTGGGACCCGGTGGTGTGCAGGGTCGGGTCCGCCCCGGGGCCCGTCGATGATTCGCGGCGGGGGCTGGACGGGTTTCCGTACGGCGAAACAGAACGTGACGTAATCCAGCCCGAGGTTGTTGACACCGTTCAGGTGTTGGGCAGGTAGGTCGGCGTACGACGCCCATTCGTTGTCCGTGCAGCGGGCGAATACGGTCTTCAGGTGTTCCGATCGGCGTACCTTTATGCTGCACAGGATCGTGGTACCTCGGTTCGGTCTGGGATGTTGTTCCGATCCAGGTTCATCCTCTTTCAGATCAATCAAATATCAAATATCAAATCGGTTTATTAGTATCGGGTAACAGACTAAATAAAAATAATTAATTAATCAAAGTCTTCAAAATTCAAATGATACAGTAGAACTTCGTTATAACGGCCTCGGTTATAACGCGTAATTGTTTATAGCGTACCGCAATGAACGGTCGCGTATGATGCGCTACCGTATTGGATGACATTGGATATAACGTACTTTGGATAAAACGTACTAAATTTTGCGGACCCGATAAGTACGTGATAACGAGGTTCTACTGTAATTACAGAAACTTAATTTATTGAGATATAACTGTAGCAAAGATTAATTAATTAATTAATTAATTAATTAACATTGACGGTGAGATATTAGAAGGAGAAGCAGGAGAAGAGGAAAACATTTATCTGTTTCACTTTAAGAATTCTGCTTTCCGATAAAGTAAGCGTTTGCCTATACCTGGATCTACAACCTTGAACACCACGGAATACGGATTATTACGGATTATGGATTTTACCCAGATGGAGCGCTCGTGAATAAGCTGGTGCATTGCGCCAAACTTTCGGGCAGCGCTATATAGAAATCTCGTGCCTTACTTACTTACTTACTTACTTACTTACCTAAGTAATTTTGAGATTCAGAGATTATATATATATATATCAGGTGACGTTTTTTTCTTTTGGTTCTGTTCACACTTTTTAGTAGGCTCGATGAGACTGGAATTTACTGCAATTTGATGTCGACGTCGAATAATCGCTGGTCTCTTCCTTGGCGCTTCGGTCGTCTACGCGAACGTTTTCCAGGCAGAGGAAGTTTCCTCGAAGCCTGCGCTGGAGGTTGTCCAGGTCGGCGAATGGCTGCTCGAAGCAGAGACGGAACCGTGGAAAGGAATCGAACTTCCGGTTCGAATTCTGGTGATCCGTTTCCGGTAAAATCGTCGATTTCTTGTCCGGATTGCTTCCCCGAAACAACTTGTCCGGTGGAGAGTGACCGGGAATCACAACCTCCGAACTGGTATCCTTAGATTTCCCTTCTTCCTTCCGGATCATCCGGATTTCTGCATAATCCCAATCCGGCCAGAATACCAGGTCGTCGTCGTCGTTTCCGTAGAATCCCCCCGGATCTCTTCCTCCTCCAAGTATCCGGTCCAATCCCGTTACGCCTCCGGATCTGCCGCATCCGCATCCGTCGGGCGTTCTCGTCGCGCAGACCGGAAGCTGGCACGTAGCCACTTCCTCCTGCGCATGCGCCGTAGCGAATCGTGCCGGAATCATGACAAAGGTGTTCAGGTTGAGTCCGAATTCGTCGGCGAACTTCACGCTTCCCCGCCGCCCGCTCTTTCTCCTCACCTCGATCTTCTCTCCGGTCACGTGATCGTCCGGCGTCCACCTGTCAGGTAGGCGGCACTCACCTGGACAGGTGTCACCTTCGATAGAAGAAGTGGAAGATGCACGCATTTCACGCGTGACGGAAGACTTTACCTTTTCCAGGAGGAGCGACAGGTCCTCCACCGACCAGAACCCCGACGCTCCTTCGCGGATGTGTATTCGACCCGGCATTTCCGGGAACTTCCGGTTCCGGTCGGGCGATCCCAGACCTCCCGGGCTCATCCCGGTTTTCCGTTGAGGTGTCATAAAACGGTTTCCGTCGAAGTCTGACGTCACCGTTAACGCACCGGAAGTCGATCGTCCACCGCAGGTCTGAATTCTACTTCCGCCGGAAACGCGCGCCGCGTTTGCCGACGGCTGCTCGGCGACTTTCCGGTCTGCGTCGCCGGTGACGTCATCGGAAATCCAGTCCCAGGTGCGTGCGGCGTGGCCGTTGTCGGAATCGTGGGGGGAGACGAGGTAATCCGAGAAATCAGCCGACATTATTCGCCCCAAACCGGAAGTGGATCAGATCGATGGATGCACCGATAAACGAAAGTACAACTCTCTCTTTCTCTTTCTCTTTCTCTTTCTCTTTCTCTTTCTCTTTCTTTAACACACGTCGTTTGTCTTTGCACCTTTCTCGTTGAAAATCAAGCATCAGCCGTGTTTACGTGAGCTTTATACAGTACAAGACTGATGTCGAGACTAGACTTGTACTTTGATCCGATGTTGTGTACATGTTTGGCTGTGGTCTTGGACGACGGATGCTTCACAGATAAAGTATCCCTCCTCCTCCTCCTATCCTTCTTCTTCTTCTTCTTCTTTTCTTCTTCTTCTTCTTCTTCTTCTTCTTCTTCTTCTTCTTCTTCTTCTTCTTCTTCTTCTTCTTCTTCTTCTTCTTCTTCTTCTTCTTCTTCTTCTTCTTCTTCTTCTTCTTCTTCTTCTTCTTCTTCTTCTTCTTCTTCTCTACTACTACTACTTACCACCACCACTACTACCACCACCTACTACTACTACCACCACTACTACTACCACCACCACCACCACCACTACCACTGCACCACTGCTGCCACCACCACCACCACCACCACCACCACCACCACCACTGCCACCACCACCACTGCCACCACCACCACCACCACCACCACCACCACCACCACCACCACCACCACCACTTCTTCTTACTACTCTTCTTCTACTCTTTCTTCTTTTCTCTCCTTCCTTCTCTTCTTCTTCTTCTTCTTCTTCTCTTCTTCTCTCTTCTCTTCTTCTTCTTCTTCTTCTTCTTCTTCTTCTCTCTTCTTTTCTCTTCTTCTTCTTCTTTCTTCTTCACTTCACTTTTCTTCTACTTCTACCACTACTACTACTACTACTACTACTACTACTACTACTACTACTACTACTACTACTACTACTACTACTACTTCATGCTTTTAAGTCGATGCGTTTTACAGGCGGGCCGATTATCCAGTTATAGGACAAAGGTTTCTCGATTATTACCGTATTACCGCGCACGCACACCCACACAGGCAAAGACACAGACGCCGAATGGTACTATATGACTCATACCAGACGCAAAGGAGTCAATTAACACGACTGTAATGGATGGTTAAGTATACCAAGTCCAATGGAATTAACTTTAATTCGAATTATTCCTAATTTAACTATAATGTCCATAGGCATAAACTTCCTTTAGGCCTGTAAACTTCTAATAGAGCTCGAGGCTCGCGCCCCATACTTTTTGAGAGGCTGCCGTAGGGCAGGGGAAGGTACAGGTGTTGGAGGTCCCCGATGCGCGGGTTGCGATGCTGAAGGAGATTAGCAGGGTGCTATTTGTGACCTGGAGCAGTGGGGGGGGATATGTCGAGCTTGGAGGATGTAGTTGTTGGGGAATGTAGCAGTGGGGGTATGTAGTGGTGGAGGGATGTAGCAGTAGGGGGATGCAGTTGGGCAGTGGGGGGGGGGAGATTCTCCTTTCCTTCTACAAATCGCGCCCTGGAAATTAGAAACGATTTTGTAAAGATTTATTAAATCATAAACTAAACAGTCCAAAACTTCAACCGGAAGATGTCCTAAACTAACCAAAGACATCGAATACAATAAATTGAATAAGTGACAGTGTCACAACATAAAGCCAGAGTGTCTATACAAGGTTTAAATGGTTAAGCCTGTGTGAGAACCACTGTAACTTATTAATCTAAATTTACGTCAGTCAATATGTCAACTTATATAGCGCTTATTTAAAGTCAGGCTTAGGCAAGCGCGTCAGTGATGATGACTTAGTAGGGAGAGTTATTAGGAATGATTAAATCCGTTCATTGGTGCGTATGTGCAAACTTGGACGAGAAAGTGTGGTGGCAACCCTATACCTGACTGCAGACGGTGAGATTTGCACGTTGCCGTCGCGAATTGTAAACACTAAACAGTACCGGACTCGATGCGAAATGTTCCGGTCTGCCTTCGCGAGGGGCGCATTGCACGCAGCGTGCGTTCCGACAACAAGGTCGTTCGGGCCGATCCATCACCCTCCCTCCCCTCCGCTGTTCTTTTTTTCACACTCCCTCCGCCTGTGCAGACTCGTTTTCTGCGTCGTTACTTGCCACTGTAAATCAAGATTTTCTTCTTCTTCTTGTTCAGTCCCGCGTGGCTTGTTGCCAGATTTTCTCCAGGACAATTGGACATAATTTTGCGGATGGATTTGGCGCAGCCACACGGGGAGGGGGAGGGCGCACACGAGGGTGTACCCCCTATTCTGGATGAGGTCTGTCGTGGGATTTGCGCCAAAAGGTTGAGAAATTATTCTGGGGGGGAGTTTAGGATGTTTGGGACAGAACCAACCTAAGTGCCAAGATCTCCTTAACGATGTATTTCGCTTGTGGTCGTTTTTTACTCGAAAATGTCGATGTGTCCCCCCTTTCCATTACTGATTTGTCGCGCCACCTGCTAGAACCGTTCGAGTATTGTAACTGGGGCTATAGAAACGCATCATCATCATCATCATCATCATCATCATCATCATCATCATCATCATCATCATCATCATCATCGTTATCGTAACTTCATTGTTTTCAAATTGAAAATAATTAAATTAAAACAACAGCAGAAATATAAACGATCATATATCAATCGTTATCGCATTAACTTCTAATTGTAAAAATCAATTGAAAATAATTAATTGTATAAACAATTGTTCATAAATATAAACAGACCATAGTTTTACCATTTCAAAATCATAGCATTAATTAATTCTAATGTAGGTAAAAAATCAACGGACAGATACCTTCATTGTATATTAATTATTGTTCATTGAGAGCCTGGCCCCTCAGTGGCCCCCATTTGGGACCTTATAGTTTTGCTACATACATTAAAATCATAGTTGGCACCATGAAATTTACCCAACGGCCCCCAGGTAAATCCCAGTACCTGCCACTGCCTGCTATTCTACTAAAGGTGTATGTGTTTGATAAGCGAAAAATTCTTCGTGTTAATTTTGAGATCTTAATGGGGTCAAGGTGTGAAGATTCCCCTACTCCCACCCCACCCCACCCCGAAGTCTATGCCTTTCGCTGTCAAGGTATGTAGACAATGAATGAGTTCAATTGTTATCATTTCGACAGAAAATCGTACATTTCAAAAACGACTGCACAGAAACGGTTACTTGAAAATCCATAAAATTTATGTGAGTTCTGACTTTGCCAAACAATGCAACAGGTGCAAAAACGCATTAAAATACAAAACAGACAATAAAAATATAATAATAATAATAATAATAATAATAATAATAATAATAATAATAATAATAATAATAATAATAATAGCAATAACGAATAACACTCCAGAGATTTAACGCAGTCGCCTTAATAATAATAATAATAATAATAATAATAATAATAATAATAATAATAATAATAAGGCAATCATCAGTAAACTCGCGTACTATCTATTTTCTATTATAATATAGTAAAGGCTATTGACAAATAGAAGTTGACTTAACTAGCTATAAGTCATGAAACATTATCGATCGATTTATGTTTCGATGTAATTTTCTGTTCCATAACTGTGTAATGTGAGATTCAACAAACGCCATTATATCAGCTTAGGGAGATATTTGTAAATTAACACACACAGAAAAGTGCAAAAATTCGATTCTGTCTGGAACTTGTGGCGCGGGTAAACATAAACACAAGGGGTTAATGAAAATAGCTAACGAAAGGGAAGGCTACTAGGAGAAATGATTTTGGATTCACGCCCAATATTTGCTCATCAATTCAACTTTCAATTTTTGCGACCCTCCCCAAAATTTCACCAGCAGACAATTTTTCTGATTATTTTCGCCCTGTTCAAATTCACTGACGAAATAAATTATAAAGAACCATTTACTTGAAACATAACTACATACGTATATAAACTACATACAAGTCCAAAATATTACATTTATATAATTAGATTTACACTGTATATCTATACAGTCAGATTGGAGCGGTGTTACAGCATAAATTCAGTAGACAAGATACCTAAAAAAATTTGAAGGGATAAAAATTGCTAACTTAAAATCCAAAAATCACGAACAAAGGATCACTTAGTTGGGTGGGTGGGGGGGGGCAAAATCCGCTACCTATTCAACGTTCTGTTAGGGTAAAAGGCATTTCAGTTTAAAAAAGAGGTCACCGACAATTCTGTCATCAACAACAGCGCCAAGAGACAGAAAACAGTCACGTCTTTCGAGCAAAAACTAGGAAAAACATTTTCAAGCGCATGGGAACGTCTCGGGGTTCGTAAACTGAATAAGAGACTATTGTGAAGTCTATTGTTTTTCAATCTGATAAAAATTTGGAGTCATCGCACGCATATAAAGAAACAGCGAGAGTTTAGAGAAGTTCAAAAATATCGACGAAGTTGCAGACATTGGCGTCCGGAGGGGGAAGGAAGGGGTGCAATTGCACCCCCCCTGGAAAAATTGTGGAGTTATGACAAAAGTAAAATTACTTGTTTCTTTCGTCACAAAACCTTGTATTGCACCCCCCTGAAAAATGTTTTCACTTCTTTCGTCACAAGACCCTGTTTTGCAGAAACCCCCTGGAAAAATTTCTGCGGACGCCCATGGTTGCAGACAAATGCAAGTCAAGTTTAAAATTTATATTATAAAGTAAATCTCAATAATCGAAAAGGAAATTTCAGTTCGAGCGAAATATAGACCATGTGGCGAATGCTAGTAGGCCTATAGTCACGCACAGAGTTTGAAATTTGAAACCTATAAAACCTTATTCGAATCCTAAAATTTGCAAATAGACGCTATTTTCTTTCCGTTTTGTTTGCTCAATTCTTTCACTTTCCTTCATGCAGTATCACAGGCGGGTCAGCACACCCTCTAGTTTAGACGTCAAATAATTTCAATAATAAACTATTCAAAAAAATTTCTCAAACAAATGTGACTTCTCGCAATTGAAACAAACAAGATAGACACCGTTAACTAATAAGAGAAAGACAGAGAAATAGACAGAGAGATGGACAGAGAGAGAGAGAGAGAGAGATAGATATATATATATATATATATATATATATATAGAGAAAGAGAAAGAGAAAAGAGAAAGAGAAAGAGAAAGAGAAAGAGAAAGAGAAAGAGAAAGAGAGAGAGAGAAAGAGAAAGAGAGAGAAAGAGAAAGAGAGAGAGATTGCGTGCAGCTTTGTTCCAATTATATCAGAACTGTCACGTGATTGACGTGAAATGACGTCGTCGCGTCATTCCCTCCTTCCCTCACGCGTTTAAAGTCATTCCTCCCCCCCCATCCCGGGGCAGTCATGTCATGACGTCACTACACGATGACGCAGCATACGTCATCGGCGTCACCCGCGCTGAAACCCGTCTCCGCGACGCCTGGCGACGTAACCCTGAAACGTCGCCAGCTGTACTGCAATAGACGCCCCGCCGGCGAAACCCCGAAACGGCTGGCCCAGCAGGCCCCCCGGCCCGGCGCCGGGGGCCCCGAGGGGCTGTTGCGGCGGCGGGAGACGATAGACGGACGAGTCGGCGTAGGACACGCGCCGGGTCCCGATCGGCTGCGGCGGCCGGCGGTTGGAGACCAGCTCCCCGTCGTAGTCGTCGTCCGGTCGCGTTTCGCTTTCGCCGTAGCAGCGCAGCGATCGAAACCTGCCCAGCTGGGAGTTGCAAGAACACAGATATATCGACAGCAGTTAGACGCAGTGGCGTAGCTAGGATGACGGACTGTGTTAAATAGGGGTATCCAGCGTTTACCAACAAAGTCCGGTTGCTCCGCCCACCGGTGGGCAGAAACCATAGAAACCATTGTCGTCTATTAATAGACGCCAATGGCAGAGGCAGATTTCTTGCTGCTGGTGGGCAGAGATCAGTGACCATAGAGATTGTTCTGGATACTCCTATTCTAGGCATTCTCTGGGGAACCCCTCCCCCAATTTGAAATTCCCCCTCCCCAAATTGACATTTTGGCAAGTAGTATGACCTTCCCAATGTCTGATCCCCCATTTTAACCCCCCCCCCAATGTCTAGGTGGCTAGAATAGCCACTGGGGACGGGGGACAAGCTGCCCGGGGGGAGGG
The DNA here is from genome assembly GCA_018105865.1 of Metaphire vulgaris. Classification (NCBI taxonomy): domain Eukaryota; kingdom Metazoa; phylum Annelida; class Clitellata; order Crassiclitellata; family Megascolecidae; genus Metaphire; species Metaphire vulgaris. The sequence continues at coordinate 7,660,013 of CM030870.1, read as the reverse complement.
GGCCAGAAACCATGTTTGATTTTACTCAACGCGACGGGGTTTTAGAGTAAAAATGGTCACCACATTGCTACAGCGCTTTATTCACTCATCGAGGTTGTGAAATTGTCTGACAAGCAAAAAAGAAGGTCATCACAAGTTTTCACTTCTTCTGCTGCTACAATTAATAATAGTAATAGTAATAACAATGACAGTATGGAAGAACTATGTCTCTCAAAATTCCAATGTGAAACGTGTGATTGAAATGGAATCTCGGAATAAATTCTGGAGATGGATTGACTTACCACCGTGGCATTGGTCCAGATCGGCGTTTCCAGTACCACCCAGGCGACTGTCTCGTGGCATGGCGGAGTGCTGAACGACCCCTTGTACGTCCAATATTTGTTCAAGTCGTCTAGCAGAGCAGAACACGACATTTTGAAATGGCAAAAATCGTAGTTTCATTTATATAGAAAACGACATTTCCTCGTGCAACTTGTTTCTCAGTGTTTTCCCCGTAGGCTACTCGTGAAATTTAAGTTTTTTTTGCTGACTTGTAGAGGACGAAATTGTGAAAATAATCTGCAGAAGCTAAGTATTTTCGTGTAGGAACCAGATTAAAGTACAAGCTCTCTATTAGCGAAGAATTCAAATACTACTACTACTACTACTACTACTACTACTACTACTACTACTACTACTACTACTACTACTACTACTACTACTACTACTACTACTACTACTACTACTACTACTACTACTACCACTACTACTACTACTACTACTACTACTACTACTACTACTACTACTACTACTACTAATAATAATAATAATAATAATCAGAATCATCATAATCATTATAATTATAATTATAATACTACTACTACACTCATCATCACTATCAACAACCTCACTGCCACCACTGCTACCACTGCCACCACTGCCTGCTGCTATTGCTGCTGCAAGATAGGCGTAAAACTGGATGAAAAATACCAGGGACAACCTACCACCACTACCTTTCCTTCCCACACACTGCACTGCCACCAGCTGCCACTGCCACTACTGCTACAACTATCTCACTGCCCTCACTACGCCAATCGTCATGACGTGCCACGAGGAGAACTACTCCTGACTGACTCACGCACTAAGAGACAATCTACTACTACTACGACTGGACTACTACGTCACATAATAATAAATATTTTTATTAATAATAATAATAATTAAACGTATAATTATAATTATAATTATAATAATCATCATCATCACTATCAACAACCTCACAATGATCTTAACATAGTTCTTGTTACGATTCTTTCCTCTTATTATTCCTATGCAAGATAGGCGTAAACTTGGATGAAAAATAGGAGGGACAACCGCTAAATCTCTCCCTTTCCTTTCCCTTCACTTCTCTTTCCTCTCAAAAAGTGGGGGTTCGAGCCCAGCGGCCCAATAGAAGTGCTAGTCCTACGTGTGCTACAATCTATCGTCATGCCCTCAACTATGCCAAGCGTCATGAGGCGTGCCCGCGAGGAGAAGGGGCCATCCATGAATGACGTCACGCACTTAGGGGAGGGTTCAATCATTCGTGACGATGTGTGACGACGTGGGAGGGTTTCCAGAAATGTGACGTCACATAATACTAAATATTTTTATTAATACCGCAATGCTATGTTATCGCAAAATTAAACGTATTTTACACTTATGATTATTATACACTTCATTTTTAAAAAGAATTTTACAAAATTTCTGAATATTGTTTCAACTATAATAATTATAATGAATATTTTCAAACCAAATATTAAGATGAAGGGTGGTTAACGCGTTGTGACGTCATATTTGAGGGGGTCTGACTTTCTGTGACGACGTGTGACGGCGGGAGGGGTAAAAAACTGTATAAATTTATTTGTATAAAGAATCGTGATATGCTTTTAATGACGTAAAATTATTTCCGCCATAAAATTTATTTCCTATCTTCTGTCTATCTATACCTGTGAGCATTGGTAATGAAATAAAATTATGGTGTATAAATTTATTTCCTACCTATCTATCAACATAACTATAAAAATAATTTATGGACGACCCCGAAGAAGGCTGGCTACCTGGAAGTAGAGTTCTGACGGGAAACTCCTTTGGCATCGGCACGTTCTGTTCGCGGTAGACAATGTCCTCGATCAACCGGCTCCACAGCGTCAACGCATCGTTTGTCTTCGTCTCAGACAGCTGAACAAACACAGCGTAAAAAATTTTGACTTGATGTCCCTGCGTAATTTGAGTTCGGTTTCTCATTCTGTAATCGAATATTTGCTACGGTACGCAGGGGCGTAGCGAGGGTACCCGGCGCCCCCGGGGGGCAAAGTGTACCGTTGACGCCCCCAGCACACTGCTGGCGAGTAAAAAAGGGTAATCGCATCGTTCTCTCGGCGCCCCCCCCCCTCAACTCTCTACGGCGCCCCTCTCCTTATACTCCTGACGAGCAAAAAACAAAGGTCGCCGCATTTCTTTCTTCCTATTTATTACGTATTTGACTGTTTAACTTACCCCCCAAAACCCAAGATAATGTTGAATTTTAGAATAGTTTTGAAGCGATGGGGAGTGGGAACCCCTATCGAAGGATCTAGACAAAATGAGCAAGCTTTAATAATTTAACTGCGACTTATATTCGGACATTTCAAGTGTTAAGAAGAGTAGCATGTCCGACCGTTCGAAGCACAACAGACAAAATAGAACCTTCCGGATTTTTCATCTGGTAGCCGCTAGGTGGTCAATGGGCCGACCACTGAGTCGACCATTGAGTCGACCATTGGGTCGACCATTGGGTCGACCTATGGGACGAGAGTGAACAATATTATTCTACAGCGGAACTTAAAATTTATTCCGACGTTATCGCTTTCAAATTCTCCGCAGAGTTTTATATCAGAATGCTTTTCGGGAGCCAACGTAACGTCTCGACTGGTTCCACGGGAGGAGAAAAGCCGTCGTCTTCGAAGATCACGTGATATCGGATTCAGGGAACCAGTCTATAATGTCGAGCACATATGCCGGCAACATATTCGACAATCGCTTTGGCAGAGTTAACAATTATCGTGAAAACGTTCGAAATTTCCCTCTCTCTTTCTCTCTCTCTCTCTCTCTCTCTCTCTCTCTCTCTCTCTCTGTCTCTCTCTCTCTCTCTCTCTATCTCTCTCTCTCTCTCTCTCTCTCTCTCTCTCTCTCTCTCTCTCTCTCTCTCTCTCTCTCTCTCTCTCTCTCTCTCTCTCTCTCTGTCCCTGTGTCTGCGACATGTTTGTCTGTCTATCTGTCTATTTTCTTTGTCTCTCTTTTTCTTCTAGCTATCTATCTATCTATCTCTCCCTCTCTGCCTCTCTGTCTGTCTGTCTGTCTGTCTGTCTGTCTGTCTGTCTGTCTGTCTGTCTGTCTGTCTCTCTCTCTCTCTCTCTCTCTCTCTCTCTGTGCTGACACGGTGCACGCCGTTAGTGGACGTAGTGTCAATACGGATCCTGGACAGCAACCGACGGCAGGCATCGTCGCCGCATACAAACATTCTGTTTGTTCGGCGTCCGATGTGTGGAATACTCTCGACGCTTTTAATATCTCGACCGCCTGACGTCATTATGCCAGCGCACACCATAATATTATAGATAATCCGAGCTTTTCTTTAGTCCGAAACCCGGAATTCTTCGTAATTATCGGACTGCCTGTATGCACCCCTCCCCTCCACTATACTCTTCTCTATTTTATATAGTATCCACTGGTTGATTTTCCCAGAATGCAGTGTCAATCCGGCCACCACCACCACCGCCCCACCCTCCAAATTTCGAAACTCCAATGGGAGCCGGAAATATATCCGAAGATCAGAATATTCCACTTCTTCCACGGAAGGAGCGAAAGTCTTAGACCAGTGGAGGAACACCAGGCTCCCAACTTCCGGGAAAATTAAACTCGGACCTGGGAGCCGACGACCCCCAACAACACTACATCTCCCTGGAATTAACCCTCCACGCCTCTACTTTTTCTAAGACATCGACCATGAAAACTCCGTTTTCCGGTTGAGTTCTCCAACAATGTGGTTTTAATCAGTGTTTAAAAGTAAGTAAGTAAGTAAGTAAGTAAGTAGTAAAATCTCGCAGTATAGCTGCTTAAGCTTAATCTTTTTAGATAGCGTTCCACGAGGGTTGAGTGGAGGAAATGACAGCAGTATAATTGGGGCGGGAAGTTAGAAGAGTGGTAACAACGCTGACTTATTCGGGTTTATTGCAGGAGCCCTAAGGTAATCTTTCTTGAAATAGCTATAGCTGCGAGGTAAAAAGGTGCAAAGGTACCCCAGTGTATCCATGGGATTGTCTACCGGAGAGCTATGGAGGAAATGACCTTTGGAATAGGGAGGTTTTAAGTTAGTTATTGTATATTAGTATTATTTATGGTCAATAATAAGGATCTCTCTCTCTCGATTTTTAAGTGGTATAAAAATCTGGGGTAATTGTTGAAATACCTGGACGAAGACAGCCACAATGACTATTCCTTCGTCACCCTTGGCTGCCTCTTCGTAGCTTCCGTAGAGATCTTCGTTCCAATGAACCAAATGCACCTGGAATCATTATCACAAAGAGCCTTCACATTCGTCAAATAATTAATTACAAGAGATTCTCTTGCTCTCCGTTGTCTGTCCCACTGTTTCTCTCTCTGTCTCTTCCTGTCTCTCTGGCTGTCTCTGTCTCTGTCTCTCTGTCTGTGTCTGTATGTCTCTGTCTGCTTCTGTATGTCTTTGTCTGTGTGTGTGTGTCTGACTGTCTGTCTGCCTGCCTCTGTTTCTATTTCAGTTCTGTTTTTGTCTCCGTCTCTGTCTCTGTCTATCTGTCTGTTTCTCTGTCTGTGTGTCTGTCTGTATGTCTGTCTGTCTGTCTCTCTCTCTTTCTCTCTTTCTCTCTCTCTGACCGATTTTTCTAGAACCGGCCTTATCTATTACTTTTCGAGGGCAGAGTACAAAATTGTTAGTACGCTACTAACAGCGACGCCTGTTGGTCGTTCTCTGTGCTCGTCTATTAGAAATTGTTCATAAAACACGAGAATTCGTAAGAATCGAAAAACATTTAAGTCAGCAAAATAATCGTCCAAAGTCCCGGATCACCGGATGTGCCAATATTCCGGACCTATCCATCCGTTATCCGCGGAGCATTAAGCCGCTTGTAATACGGGACACGGTCCGTTGGATCAACTCCGCTTTCGGGACATTCCATCTGCCCCTCTCCCTCGCCCTCCACTCAACCCCACCGCCCTTTCCCATTTCCCACTTCCCACCCGGAAGTCGGTTTGTCAGGAAAGAGCAGAAGACCGGAAGAAAGAATGACTGAGAAGAGAAAGTCGGTCTTCTGTCTGTTTGACGTCGAATAAACAGTAAGAGGCAGGAACAAGAACGAATCAAACGAATACAAAGGAGCCAGTTGTTGATAAGGATGATGACAACTACTACTACTACTACGATGATGATGATGATGATGAAGACGACGATGATGATGATGACGACGATGATGACGATTATGATGATAAAGATTGCAGTGATGATGATGATGATGATGATGATGATGATGATGATGATGATGATGATGATGATGATGATAATGATGGTAGCGGTGGTGGTGATGGTGGTGGTGGTGGTGGCAGTGAATGGTGATAATGCTGATGAAGACGATGATGAGGACGATGACGACGACGACGACGACGGCGATGATGAGGAGATGATGATGATGGTGGTGGTGATGATGATGATGATGATGATGATGACTGTGATGCTAAATACCTCGGCTGAGTATGGGCGACTGTTGAGGTAATGCTCTGATCCACTGCTGTTTGATTCTCCCCAGTGCATGTGCACCTGCTCCAGGACGTACGTGTAATCTTTGCACGGACCACCTGTTATGTCTGCAAAGATCAGAGAATGCAGCTGCATGTGTTCTAGTTCTAGCTGTCCATCAAAATAGGATTTTCAGTTAACCCCTTAACTGTGCATTTAACTGTAACTCAGTGTAAAATGGACGGATATATCCGGGATCACCAGTTAAGGGGTTAAAGAAGAAGAGCACAACATGTATATATGTATGATCGACCTACACGAACGAGAATTGACGATGTTGATCCGGGCAGTGCTTCCGGTGTTAACCAGGATCTTAACCTCGCCGAGAATGCATGGATCATCTGGATCCTCAGCGGAAGTGGATTGCTGGAGGACACTGGATCCGGAATGGTAGGCGACTTCGAGAGGATTGGCGCTGAGGTCGCCGTCCAGAACCGCCTCCTCCGTCATGATGTCCACCGGCGACTGCTTTCCGCCGGCGGCCGACGGATAGTGCACCCACCAGGTTTCCGGACCTGTAAGAAAGCACAGGTAAACAGGGGCGTAGCTAGCCAGGAATTTTATTGGGGGAGTATAATGTGATTGGAGGGTATGAATCTTTAAAAACTTTTAAAATCTTAAAAACACATTGAAAATTTTAAGGTAGTCTGAGTTTTTATGGGGGCGGGCGGGGGTAGATATATATACCGATATATCTTCCCGTTGCTACGCCCCTGCAAGTAAACAAGTAAGGTCTCGTGAATTTCTATAGCGCTATCGGAAGGCGGGTAGTACCAGAGGCGGTTTCATGTTGGGGATGACTGGGGATGCATACCCCCATCGAGCTTTTTTCTTGTCGCCTTCTTCAGCAGGGTTTATTTACAGTTACTAGGGAAAACACTGCTAATGGCCTATTTTTGGCTTGTCAACCTTTTTCGTGATTTCAATGCATACCCCAGCTTCGTAGAAATTCGTTGCATCTCCCCACGAAGAATGCTGGTGCCGTAGGGACAATGTTTAATAGAAACATTGAAACCTGCGAGAAGAGAATACCATTTTGCTAATTATAGAACATCGGCGTAGCCACGGAGGATATGGTGGGGGACAGGGGTGGGAGGGGGACATCCATTATGGCTTGGATCAGTCGGCGAATTTGCGCAAAAACCTTGACAACGGTGGTTTTGCTTGTCGATGTACCCCTCGCCCCCCCCACACCCCGTATTACCGAATTAGAATGCCCCCACAAGTCTGCATGCACTGAAAACCGAGGGCCTCCACTGTTTACCCATCGAATGCCCACGATCAATTTAGCACAGATTTGGACAATCCGAAAATAAAATAAAATACCCCCCGCCCAAGAAAAAATAACGCCGAGACTGGAACCTACCGGTATGAGCTTGCCCCAGGTGAGAACTCACCTGTTCAGGTACGACGCCGCATGACTTACCGCGATCACCTGTGTATCCCCAACGGTAATCCTCCGTCGTCTTCCACTTCGTCTGGATGTGATCGGCCTCGATCCGGGCGATCTCCGTGTCATGGGTGTTTCCCATTTTTTCCACCTCTTCCGATGCCACCCGCTCCCTTTCCTCTTCCCTTTCCTTTTTCCCGATCGATCGGCGATCCGCCCTGCGGCGAGACAAAGATATCCATGTCATCCTCCAGTAGAGGCCTATTATATAGTATATATATATATATATATATATATATATATATATATATATATATATATATATATATACAGTATATATGCATTGTTAATCATGTCAGTCAATTCGTCGATATATGAAGGCTAAATTACCATTGCCAAGTGACTTTACCCATAAACGGCTTTCTCCGTCTGTCTCTGTCTGTCTGTCTGTCTGCCTGTCTGTCTGCGTCTCTGGCTCTGTATGTCTGTCTCTGTCTCTGTCTGTTTTCTCTGCCTCTGTCTCTGTCTCTCTGTCTGTCTGTCTCTTGCCTCTCTATCTCTGTCTCTGCCTCTGTCTGCGTCTCTGGCTCTGCCCTCTGTCTGTTTCTCCATCTGTGTCTCTGTCTGTCTGTCTCTCTCTCTATCTCTCTCTCTCTCTCTCTCTCTCTCTCTCTGTGTCTCCATCTGTATATATATATATATATATATATATATATATATATATATATATATATATATATATGCATGTATATACAGTATTTATATGTATATATATATATATATATATAATGTGCAATCATTGATGCTATATGACTGCGTGCGTGTTTGTATGCTTGCATGTGGGTTTGTGTAGATGTGTGCACATGTGTGCGTATGTTACGTTTTTGCGTTTTTATGCGCCGTACATCGGTCAAAGCAGTCTTTGGTTCAGCATCGACTATATAAATTACGTTCTAACGTCAATCAAACACAGGTGCGCAAACCGAGCCCCCACCCACCCCTTCCCCTCGGCATTACATCTCGGTGCATACATACATACATCGTTCTTTTCTGTCGCCACCTTACAGCACCTGCATCAGCAGCAGCAGCAGCAGCAACGAGAAGATGAAGAAGAAGATGGAGAGATAACAGATGCAAGCGTTCAGTACAAGGCATTCGAAGGTACTCGGTACGCCGCTAATAGCTTTCAGTACTCCTGCTACTTACTAGTCGAGAAAATTCACGCCAGGTTCAGAATATTACGATCAGTGGCGGCTCTAGGATTTGGCAAGTGGGGGGCGTTGGGGTGGCAACTTCTAATCATGGGGGGCCAACCATTTGTTGTTTAATGTATGTAGCATTGGGGGGCAGGTACTCAATAGGGGGCACGGCCCCCCTGGCCCCCGGTGGAGCCGCGCCACTGATTACGATAGGTCCTTCTAAGCATAAGGCGAATCATTAATTATTTTATTGATACTGGTTGAACCCATAATCGTCCGCGCTTTAAAATTATAGGATATCGATTTGCAGGTTGATAGATAGAGAGACCCAACGAACCCCCGTCGATTTCTAAGTCCCCTCAGGGGCCCCTAAAATGTCACGAATGATGTCACTCAATGTGCGATCGATGAAAATTTGCATGACTCGAGTGTTTTGCTCGATTCGCGAGTCGATCGAATGGTTCATGAATGTTCAGATTTCAATTGCGCAAGATGATTTATCGCGACGAACTGCGTGAACACCTCTGCCGAAGATGGGCCCCATTTTGACGGCCCCATTTTGACGGCACCCTTTTGAGGCCCCATTTTGAAAGCCCCGTGTTGGGGCCAGTGTTTAATCTAGACTCCTGGACTCCGGAGGGGAAATTGAAAAAGCTGGGGGGGGGGAAACTGACAAAGCCGGGGTAACCTGGCAAAGCCGGGGGGAATTCTGCTAGGGGATGCTGTTAGTTGATGTAGTATGCCAAAATTTCCGGGGGGGAATTTGAAATTTCCGGAGGGGAAAAAGGGCAATTCCCCCCGGAAACAGCCTAGATTAAACCCTGGTTGGGGCACCATTTTGAGGGTTAAACGGGGCCAATTTTGATGAAAATTGACTATCGGAAACAGGGAGAATAGAATATATATTTTATACAAGACGAATATCGAAGACTTGAAGTCTGCGTGAAAGAGTTTCAAAGATTTCTTATCGCTCTATGGGCAAAATTTACGAAGATTATGCAGATTAGCGTCCCTCCACAACAAGTGCCGCCGACAATTCGGCACCGTGTTGGCACTTCGTCGACGTCGTTGGCAGCACTGTCGGCACAACGTCGGCATCAACAACCAGCACTTTTGGTGCTCCGAGGCAAAACCGATCGGTTGACAGCCGAGACAGAGAAATCGATGGCGTATCACTGTTCAGTTGCCACCTCCTCCTTCTCCTTCTCCTTCTCCTTCTTCTTTTCCTTGTTCTTTTTTCTTGTTCTTCTTGTTCTTGTTCTTCTTCTTCTTGTCAATAATCTTTTTCCAGCAGCTTTGCAAAAATTGCAGTTCCCAAATATAAAGACGCAATTGTATTTTCGCATACACCGCAAATCAAGAGGAAATGGAAGCTAATAGTGTAACGAGGTATTTGATAATTTAATACTTTTAAAACTAATAAATGCCCGTGCAGATATATCTATTTCTTCTCCTGCAGAGTGTCTACAGTGTGAGACATTCAAGCTATTTCGAAACCGGATTTAGCAAGACAATTTACAACTAACTAAGTAAAAGCCTAATCTTGTATTTATTACTAGATCTGCCGGAAATTTTTAGGCAGCAAAGGGGCTAAACCCTTTCCACGGGTCAAATACGACTTCTAGTGTGGGTCGAACATTTTGGTTTCTTAGCCCCTCGACCCACCTAATTGGGTCAGAATTTTTATCAGAGTTGTCCTTCCCCTTGTCTTTGTAAGTCTAAGTTGAAATGTCAAAAGCATAAAAGTCTATTAGACTCGAGCCCACCCCCCCTCTCCCCACATTTTGATAGGCCACCATAGGAGAGGAGTACGGTATAGGACTGGGCCCCCACTTTTTCATCCAAATTTTGATCGGTTTTGTGAAAATTGGGGGTGGGGGTGGATAGGGGGCAGTACGACGAAGACAAAGATTTGTAGATATTAATAATTTAATACAGAAATGCCTTTCATTTTCTAACGTTCAGAAGATTGTCGCCATTTGGCAATTTTTAATCCGAAATGGCATAAAGATGATAAAAACGCCAAACTACAGTAGCGCTTCGTTATAACGTACTCTGGGGTCTGTAAAATCTAGTACGTCATATCCTAGGTACGCAATACCCATTACCATCCAATACGGTATAGCGCGTCACACGGAACCGTACATTGCGGTAGGTCTACGTTATATCCGAGTATAAATATGTTATAACCGAGTCCGTTATAACGAAGTTCTACTGTATTAGAATGATGCGCAGCCTAATGATTTTTCTGGCCATTGTCTTTCATCTTTCGCATTTGTGTCATCTATATCCAAGTCAATAGTCCTTTGAAATCGATTCCATTGTGTCCATACTGTACTTTGCTTCGCCTATGTCACGTCAATACTATGCTTTGTTTCCTGTCTTCATGACACAAATATAGGATGTCTTGATGCGCTACGCTGTCTGTCTGGCGAGATGCCTTTTTGTCCGCCTCGGGTTTTTAATGTGTCTGCTTCCGTCTTGCTGTCTTGTCTTGCTGTTATGCTTTCTGTCCCTCCGCTCCCTCCCCCCCACCACCACCACGTACTGTGTCGGCAATGCTATTTCCGGCGCCAAACCATTTTGCGATCATGATTAAACGAGATAAAAACAGTAATCGACAAACTGCAAGCATTCTCTGTAGCACAACGCCCATTTGTGGTTCTCCATTGCACCGTTTTCTTCACGATAGAATCAACCGAAACGGGTATCGTATATAATAATGACTCCCATATAATAATAGCTCTCCAGTCATTAGTATACAAATAATAATGATTCGGGAGTTTTATATATATATATATATATATATATATATATATATATATATATGCCTATATAATAGTGACGGAGAGTTATTATTATTTATAATAATGACCGGGGAGTTATTGTATATATATCAATAAACTCAATAAACTCAAATATATATATATATGATTGGAGAATTATTATAATATATATATAATGACGGGGAGTTATTATTATTATTATTATTATTATTATTATTATTATTATTATTATTATTATTATTATATATAATGACTGGGAGTTATTATATATATATATATATATATATATATATATATATATATATCAATAAACTCAATAAACTTTAAAAAATATTTATATGATTGGGGACTTATTATAATATATATAATAATAATAATGACGGGGAGTTATTATTATATGGGGGTTAATATAATATACGCTACACCGGTTCTCTTGTAATGAGAACCGCAAATATCCCTGAAATAACTGAAGTGGCCGCAGAAAATTATTGCACACGAAGTGCTCTTGTCCTTTTTCGCTTATCAAGACTTTTGAGTCTTTTGGCGCCAATAATAACACTACGTAACAAAAAAAATATTTTTGTTTGTTCCTGGGTTCATAGCTTGTTTTCCTAGTCCCTTATGCCTAAACTAACTAGAAAACAGTTGTTGTTCCAAACTGAATTTGCTTTTGGGGTCAGGGCAATGATATTTTGAAATTCGTGTATTATAGAACACATTCTCGGTTCACATTCAAAGCTGAGCAGACATACTTATTATTCTGGAACATTGCAAGCTGTCCATAAGTTTCTATATCTGAACAAAATTTTCTATAACCTTCTGGAATCTTCTAGAACCCTGTTGCACTTTCTGGGAGCTTTCAGTTGCATCCATAGACTTCTAAGAGTTCAGGTTCCTTAAGCCAATATACTAGTGTATCTTGTTGCTGAGTAAGCGAATAGTGACCAGAAAAATTTGATTTAGATGGCATCAAGGGGTTGATTGCAGCCAGCAAATGCATTCTGCTACGTTTGTATCGCACTGGTACCCTATGGCTCTGAGCTCCTCATTCCCATCTCTACAGGGAGGGCTCAACTGTCTTCAGGGGAGCACGTCAAGGCAGACAGCGAGGAAGATATTGCAGATCCAGAATATAATTGCACAGACACAGCTGAGGTGAGAAAGCCGTACTTTCCCAATCAGAAAGATCTCAACGACCTGATCATAGACCTTGGTCTCATCAAGTGCAATGCTGAGCTTCTGATGTCTAGACTCAAGGAGTGGAACTTGTTGGATGAAAGTGTAAAGGTGACAGTACAGAGAAAGCGTCACGAACGTTTTTTCAAATTCTTCAGTCAGCTAGATTGGCTCTGCTTCTGCAGCAATGTCACTGGTCTTTTAGAGGTAATAGCAATCACCTTTAACCTGAGTAATGGTGCCAATTCATAGAGTTCATCCAAGAATCTCAAAGCCATGCTACTTTATAGTGGTAACAAGTACTTGTCTCTCCCCATGGCTCACTTTGTGCACCTGCACCTAAGAGAGGACTACACCAGTGTCAAGATGTTGCTGAGTGCCTTGAAGTATGACAACTATGGCTGTTAAGTCATTGGAGACTTCAATATGGTCAAAATGGTGGCATTCTGATTGGCCTGCAAGGCGGTTTCTCAAAATTTCATTGGTTTTTTTCTTTGCCTCTAGAACAACCGGGACACCGAGGTCTGAGGCCCACTATTATAGAAGGGATTGGCCACAGCTGACCAAGTTCACCACAGGTAAGAACAGCATCAAGTGGGAGCCGCTGATAGTTTGTCGAAAGATGCTCAAACATCAAGTTAGGCCTCATCAAGTTATTTGTCAAGACAAGGAATCCACAGCTTTCACCTCCTAGAGCTTTTTCCACAGCTTTCGGAGGCAAAAGTCAAAGCTGGCATCTTCGTCGGACCACAGATAAAGATCACATAGCGTGACGTATTCGTCAAGAAGCTGAATAGCATGGAGAAAGGTTCTTGAAACAGTTTCGTTGCAGTATTGTATGGCTTTCTTGGCAACCACAGTGCTGAAAACTATGAGAGACTGAACCAGTCTCTCATAAAGAACCATGCCAAAATTAGATGCAAAATGTCCTTGAAAGTACATATTCTTCATGCCCATCTTGACAAGTTCAAGGAAAACTTGGGAGCCTACCCAGAGAAGCAAGATGAACGCTTTCATCAGGATATGCTGGACTCAGAACGTCGTTACCAGGGACGGTATACCAAACACGTGATGGGGGACTATGTCTGAAGTCTTCATTGAGAAAGCTATTGACAGTACAGACACAAATCTCGAAAAGCAACTCATTTCTGAATGTTTTAAAGTAATTTTGACTGTTGTTGCTTATTTGCAATTAGTACATAATGTTCATTCTCGAGAAGAAAAAATGAGCCTTTTTCCATTGTATAAATAAACAATTTTTGTAAGCTGTGCCTATGAAAGCAAATATAATGATGAATATAGCCATGTTTGCAGATCCTTTATACATAGGCAACTGAAATATAACACTTAGAAGCCAGGAACAAAAATCGTGTTACATAGTGTAATCATTAGCCAAAGTTCTATTTCGCAAAGTGCTCTTGTTCAGAATTGACAACGCGGAGCCTCGGGAAAGTCTCGACTTGGCAAGGGAGTCGCCAAGCGAAAAAGTTAAGGAGCCATTGGCTTAAAGGCAATCCAATGAACTATGTGAGAAGAAGATGAGAATTCAATATATATGCGCTATAAGCGATATTGCTTATATCTTGGTTGGAAAGAATAATAGTTAGTTCATGTTTCGATTCGATTATTATGAAGAGCTAGATTTCTCTTTCTCTCTGTCTCTTTCTCTCTCTCACACACTTTTTTCTCTCTTCTATCTTCTCTCTCCTTCTCTCTCTCTCTCACCGTATCTCTCTCCCTCTCTCTCTCTCCCTCTCACTCACTCACTCCCTCTCTCTGTCTCTGTCTCTGTCCCTCTGTCTGTCTGTCTGTCTGTCTGTCTCTCTCTCTCTCTTCTATTTTCTCTCTCTCTCTCTCTCTCTCTCTCTCTCTCTCTCTCTCTCTCTCTCTCTCTCTCTCTCTCTCTCTCTCTCTCTCTCTCTCTAGTAACTAACCTTAACCCTAAACACTAACCCTTTCTTCCTTTCTTTATTCCATCAATAGTTCATTCTTTCCCATGCGTTTCTTTACTTTTCATTTCTTTAATTTTTTCAGTTCTTTACCCCATTTATTCATTCATTCATTCATTCATTCATTCATTCATTTGTTCATTCATTCATTCGTTCCACATCGCTACCGGCGATCGAACGCCGCAGTCGATGCTTTAAGTTCTTCACATGACAAATGACATGGAAAACAAGTAGAAAGCATTAATAGACGCCGTATACGACACAGGTCCCTATGGCCAGATATAGAAAGGCGACGCTATTCTTACTGTACAAGTCCATGGCAAACAGTCGGATATGATGATATATTCGACAATATCATAAGACGCTCTCGAAACGTTTCCTTCTCGAGTATTCTTGTACAGTAAATCATATAATTCTGTCGCTTTGGACAGAAAAAACCCTTACTATATCGCCTGCATATTGAAGGCTATTTGTGTATCATACGCTGCAGTATATACATGTACAGTACAAGGCCAGGGATAACCTGTGTGTTTGTGTGTGTGTGTGTGTGTGTGTGATGCGCCCCTTTCTACTTTTCCCCGCCCAAGCAAGATAAATATTGGGTCTTCCAAAAGACGGAAGCCTCCGCCACCTCGGTGTTAACCCCTTAACTGGGGATCCCGGATATATCTGTCCATTTTACATTGAGTTACAGTTAAATACACGGTTAAGGGGTTAACGGGCAGAAAATTCTGCCGAGACAATTTGGGTGCCCTTGCATGGTGTGGATCTCCGGGGCCAAATCGATAATTTTTAGGGTGTTCATATAAAAAAGTTTTGGCGAGCAAAAAAAGGATCGCCGAGTCAATTTGGGTGCCCCCCATCTGGTGAATGTCCGGGACACCGCTCCACCCCCTCTGCACGCTATTGCCTCTGTCTGTCTGCCTGCCTGTCTGTCTGTCTCTATCTGTCTGTCTCTGTCTGTCTGTCTCTGTCTGTCTGTCTGTCTGTCTCTGTCTGTCTCTGTCTGTCTGTCTGTCTCTGTCTGTCTGTCTCTGTCTGTCTCTGTCTGTCTGTCTCTGTCTGTCTGTCTCTGTCTGTCTGTCTCTGTGTGTCTGTCTGCCTGCCTGTCTGTCGGTGTGTCTGTCTGTGTGGCTGTCTGTGTGTTTGCCTGTCTGTTTGTCTGTCTGTCTGTCTGTCTGTCTGTCGTCAATTTACTTTCGTGTCGCATCAAGTATCTGTTGACATGGTGTTCATTTGCAAATTCTTATCCGTCGTCGGACCAGATATTTGCATCTAGACGCATAGTATGCAAGCGCCTAAGAATACATAAGCAGCTACTGCAGCAGTACTACTACTACTACTACCGCGAAGGCGCTCTATAAATTCACGAGATTGTACTTACCTGCTAACTTACCTACCATGCGTCATCCCTCTTGCCGCCGTAAAAGACCAGATTGCTGGAACCTTCCAGATCGAGTAGAAAGCCCCCGAAGCGCTAATGAATTCAGGCAGATGTATACAGAAACAGACGGACAGACGGACAGACAGACAGACAGACAGTGGGAACAGAAACTGATTAAAGCAGAAAGCAGGAACCGAGGAAATTGTCGCTGCAGCGTTGTAAAAACAGAGGGATCTTCGGCGATCGAAAACGCGGCCAGAGGCAAATATTAGAAGCAACATGTTGAAGCCGAAGCAGGTGGACAATTAATCTAACTTAATGGCAGTGCACGGCCAGAACGGTAGAACGCGCTGACCCCACTTGGCTGCCCAAAAAATTTTTAACGAATTTCTATGCATTTTTTTAAATTTTGGGACGCGATTTTGAGGGTCAACCCCCTCCCTTGGCTGCCGACCCAAAAGTTTTAAGTGGTACAGAATGTAACGGACGGTGGAAGAGGTGAAGACCTCTTTTGCTTGTCACAGCACCTGGAAGGAAAAATAGAGGAAGGAAAGATGAGGATGACCTTTTTGCTTGTCAAGATTTTTGGAAGTTGGTCAAAATCAAAACTCAAAATCAAAACCCCATCCGGAAATACTGGCTACGCCACTGGGCGCAGCTACGGAGGTATTGGGGCACTGGGTCCCCTATTCTAGCTGGGTTCTGTCGCGAAGCTTGCGCATAATTTGGAAAAGATAATAGATATTTGGGGGTTAGGTAGTATATGGTCGAATAAAATACGCGAATTTGCGAAGAACGTTATGACGATATTTCTTGGTTCGTCGGGGACTTTTTTAAACCAGAAAATGTCGACCTGCCACCCCCCCCCCCCAACACCGAAACCCTGGCTGCGCCACCGTTCGCAAATTTTGGAGGGTGCAGATTTTGCATATCAGGAATAATAAGTAATAATAATAATAATAATAAGTAATAATAATAATAATAATAATAATAATAATAATTTTAGGTGCTGTGTGTATTTCTACGTTAGCGACCATGGACTTCCACATCCAAGGCCATCGAGAATAATAATAATAATAATAATAATAATAATAATAATAATAATAATAATAATAATAATAATAATAATAATAATAATAATAATAATAATAATAATAATAATAATAATAATAATAATAATAGGGCTTGTAGTGGTTCAGTCTGTCTGTCTTGTGTGAAAACGAATAGGGAAGAATGATTTAAGAGAAGTTATGAACAAAATCACGTTCCACTGTACGAGCATCGTGTAGCCTATGAATGACTCACCCTGCTCTGACGCCCGTTCGTCAAATAATTCTACTCAGAGAATTAAACGCGATTTTTCCACCAGACGGACGAAGGCGCGTCTCATAAGAGATAGAGTTCCCTCGATTCAACGCGTTCTTTCAACGTAGGTCAGTTGCTGTTTCCTGATTATTGCCTCGTTCTGGTGACGGCCAGAGAGAGAGAGAGTCCGCCGCGGAAACGCAGAACCTGTCGATTGGTCAGAACGAGGCTCCGCGTTCGTTAGCGCGATGACGACGAAGCAGGGCCGGACACAGTGCGGCCCCGACTTCCTCCCTCCCCCCTGCTCCTCCGCTCCCCCAGTGAGCAATGCGCCCTCTCGCGAGGCGCCGTTGAAAATTGCGGTTGGGAGACAACTGCGATGACGCCAAGCGCCGGCGAGCGACCGGCTAAACTGTTTATCATGACAGAAATGGCGCAATGAGGCTGGCGCTGGCGCTGGGGGATGGCGCTGGCGCTGGGTATGACGCTAAGGCATGGGCTGGGGTATATTGGTATATATCCCCTCCAATCAGACTACCTTAAATTTTCAATGTGTTTTTAAAGATTTTCAAAGATTTTCAAGATTTATGCCCTCCCAAATCACATTATACCCCCGCAAATCAACGTCCTGGCTACGTCTCTGGAAGATTCGAGAAACCGAAAATATTAAACTTAACCATTTGGCTCACTATTTACTATACGTGAGCCTAGTATAATATTATATGCCTGTAGACCACTATATGTGCAAAAATTTCAACGTATTGAACAAATTCTCTGATTAAATCACATTTTCTTCTGTCCCCATCTTCATTGCATCAAATCCTTCTGGAATGTTCCACATAAACCGTCTCCATTTTTCTCTGCAGTGTTCGAAATGAAACACCTTTCACATATTTTATAATCATCTTTATTCGTGACAAGCACAGCATAAAAAGTAGTACACAACCAGTAGTACACAACCAAGGAAAACACAAATCAACTGAACAGAACTAAATAATAATAATAATAATAAAATAATAATAATAATAAAATAAACCTAATAATAAACAAATAAACTAAGAACAAACTTTACACAGTACAGCCTCTGCCCTCAGACAAATTCTAGTAATGCACTGAGCAAAGTACAGTGGCTTCTTCTCATATCTATTAACAAAGGATGCTTGTCGCTTTTCTACAATAGCATGCATACTATCCAAACCCGTCAGGACTCTGATATACTCGACATTATCTGCCTCACATGTTTTAAAAATTTTGCACACAACTACTCGAATCAGTCTGTCAAGAGCATTAAGAATACTTTTGTTTGGAAATGTGGCTTCCATACCATACAATACAATAGGTAGACAATAGCTCTTTACCAGGTTAACGCATATTAATTCTGAAGGGGCAGCTCTGCTGCGACTATACAAGCAATTAAACGTGCGGAAAATTTTAATTTAGCTTCTGAAATAGATCGGAGAAGTGCCTGCCCTTTTTAAGTGTCACCCCGAGATACCTAATTTCCTCCACAAATGGCAAGGCAACACCATCCAGGACCAATACAGCACATGCGATATTGCAACGTGTCCCAACCCTCATCACCATAGATTTCTTCACATTAAATTTCAAATCCAAATCCACAAAGTCATTGGTGCAAATATCCAGCATGTGCTGCATGCCGGATATAGAGTGTGACACCAATAAGATATCATCAGCATACAATAAACATCCAACAAACAAATCATTGATATAGCAGCCATATCCAGAATTTTGCAACTTTAAAATTACATCATCAATATAAACAGCAAATAGCAAAGGCAATTTATTTACCTTTATTGCAATTTATTCACGATGTACGAAATATAGTGGGAAGTGAACGAAAAGAGTTAGCTGAATAAATATAGCATTTGTCTTTTTGAATTTGGGGCGGGAAGTTAGAAGAGTGGTAACAACGCTGGACGATGGAGCAGAAGGTCGCGGGTTCAATTCCCGCAGCAGCCCTAAGGTCGACTCAGCCTTGCTCGCTAGAGGGCGGTGGCAAAATGAGGAGCAGCGTTAAGCTGCGAGGTAAAACGTGGGTCTGGGGAAAGTAATGGCAACCTACCCCAGATTAATGGCCTATACCACCCACGTCGCTGATTGTCTAGACCGGAGATAAGCGCCGGAACCCAACGCTCGGACTCGAGTACGGGACCCACCTTTACCTTTACCTTTTGAATTTAGATTCCACAGATGGCGCTGCTGCGGGGGCTTCATCACAAGTTGAATCTGTACATACAGGTCCGTCTTTACGTGTTAAAAATCGGGCACAGTGCCCGGGCCCCCGCGCATCTTAGGAGCCCAGCGCCGCGCGCAAACTCTTTTTTTGCTTTTCAACATTCAAAAACGTTTGAAGATGACCTTTTATTTTTCTGGTCAAAATTTGATCTTCACATCTAGGGCCCCCCGCAGGCCGCCAGGTGCCCGGGGCCTCACGCATGCATAAGACGGGCCTGTGTACATATCAAATATAATTATTATGCTTGGTCCACTCTGTAGGTCAAGAGGCGGGAAGTTAGCAGAGTGGTAACCAGTGTTTATTCTAGCCACCTTGACATTGGGGGAGTTTGAAATGTTTGGGGGGACAAGATTTGTCTCTCCACGCTTTGGGGGGGGATTTCCATCCCCAAGCCAACATATACAAATTTGGGGGGATTTTAAAACTTTGGGGGGAATTCCACCCCCCCCAAAAAAAGGCCTAGAATAAACACTGGTTGTAGCAACGTTGGACGATGGAGCAGAAGGTCACGGGTTCAAGACTCGCAGGAGCTCTAAGTTCGACACAGCCTTACTCGCTAGAGGGCGATAGTAAAATGAGGAGCAGTGGTTAGAAACTGCGATAAGTCAAGCAGGTACAGTAGGATGCACTAGCCCCATATCCGTGATATTGCACGCCTGGCTGAAGGCTATAACAACGGAGATCAGCGCCGCCCACTGTTTAATCTAGACTCCTGGACTCGGGGGGGGGGCTGACAAAGCCGGGAGGAAACTGACAAAGCTGGAGAGAATTCTGCTAGGGGGCTGCTGTTAGTTGGTGTAGTATGCCAAAATTTCCGGGGGGAATTTGAAATTTCCTGAGGAAAAGGGCAATTTCCCCCTCGGAAACGGCCCAGATTAAACCCTGGCGCCACCCCTGTGAGCCGGTAAAGTTCGGGAGGGACTTTGACTTGACTTTATTGACTATATACGCCTACGTTTTTTCATACATTTATTGTATTTCATGTTCAAATTCAAACACGAAATAATCACACGCACATTAAAAATTCACTGCACGTCACTAAATCACGTGCAGTAGAACTTCGCTGAAACTGTAAGCCAGGCATAGGCATACACGAAGAAGTTTCGATGGTCAGACAGGTAAACAAAAACCTTAGAAGAATATTTATCAGATACTTTCACAGGAAACAAATTAAAAGTTATATCAACAAGAGAGAAAAAACTTTCTTAACTATACATGCAATTGTAATACTTATAAGTTATAATAATAGCACGAGGGACCTTCGCTCAATCGTTAACTTTACTGATTTATTTATCATTAATGAAACAATTAAAACTGCTTCCTCCGCTGATCTGATTCTAATCCGCACCCCAGCCCCACCCCTCACCCCACCCCACCCCCGCCACCCCACCTCACCTCACAGCACTAGACTCAATTTACTGCTATTTAGCGTCTTTTAAAACTAGGATAATAAAGTAATATTTACGGCACATCTCAATTATTGAGCACAGCAAAAATTTAACTATACCGCTGCCAAGGCCTGCGTGGGTCTTGGGCCTTGAGTTAATTAGATCCGTTAGGCCTACAGCTACCGGTTCTGGTAGAGAAA
This sequence comes from Metaphire vulgaris, assembly GCA_018105865.1. Classification (NCBI taxonomy): domain Eukaryota; kingdom Metazoa; phylum Annelida; class Clitellata; order Crassiclitellata; family Megascolecidae; genus Metaphire; species Metaphire vulgaris. The sequence goes on along the minus strand of CM030870.1, from coordinate 7,639,152 downwards.
TCAGAACGCCATGCAGGCCTACGCTACTACCAGGACAGTATTGCTGTGACCGTTTGGCCTACGGTTAGGCCTAAAACACGCAGCCGGGCCTAAAATTCAATATATACAGCGTCAGGTTAGGTCATCATCGCTAACACGTAAGCACTTTTGCATAGCTAGGCACACACACACACACACACACACACACACTGAGAATAATGCATCGGATAGCCTTAAGAATTCGTTACGCCGCAATACAGTGAAACCCGCTTGATTGCATAGGTGCCGTGCAAGCCTTGGTTATGCGATTAACTGAGCAATGCGAATGGGTCCGATAATTAATTGTACGCACAAAACACTGGTTCGGGTTTTTAAGTTGTCATGCGATTATGCGGGTTATGCAATTAAGCGGTATGCAATTAAGTGGGATCCACTGTATAAGGATCGTTGATTAATATTCGCCAACCTATCTTAGCACGCCCATTATTCGCGACCATATGGGCGTAGCCAGGATAACAGAATTGGAAAAACGCCGTCACCCATACGCCTCACCACCTTCGCCGCCCAATCCGACAAGGGAGCCGAAGACGGGAGAGGGGGCGGACGTGTGTCTGCATGGGATGCTCCAGATGCTAAAAAAATTTGGTTGATATTCGCTTAAAATCCCGAACTTTGAAACAACGCCGAAGAGCGTTCAACAACTTAGAGTCAATCACCCCTAACCAGTAACTCCCTCTCCCCCCAAAAAAAACCCTCCGATAATAGGTTTTGCACAGGAATGTAACTCTTGTAACTCTTTTGCGTAAATTGCGTCGCATGCATTAGCGTTTGGTATGCACGACGCTCATTTGTTACTTTGATTACTGTTCTTATAAACGCGTGTCCGAAATTTCTTATTATGATCGAGAAAAGTAGTTTCCTTGGGGAGAAATATTTCACCGCTGCCCTACCATGCCCATGCCCTTCCTACTATACAGATCGTTTTTCACCCCGCCCTTCTCCCTTTCAGACATGACCGCAAGGCAGGGTAAAAAAATGCACATAGGAAAAAATTCCACTGCGGCGTTTTGCTTTTACAAAAATGAAAGATTCGTTAACCAGATGTCAAGAAGAATAACACACAACAATATCGCAATTTGTGCATTCCGTCTGTCTCTGTCTCTGTCTCTCTCCCTCTCTCTGTCCCTGTATCTCTGTATCTCTGTATCTCTGTCTGTCTGTCTGTCTCTCTCTCTCTCTCCTCTCTCTCTCTTTCTCTTTCTCTCTCTGTCTGTCTCTGTCCCTGTCTCTCTGTATCTCTGTCTGTCTGTCTCTGTCTGTCTGTCTGTCTCTCCTCTCTCCTTCTCTCCTCTCTCTCTCCCTCCCTCTCTCTCTCTCTCTGACCGGTTCGCAAAGTTAAAACAGAATCCTTCTCGTCTTCTTCTCGTGTCCGTCTGTCTGTATGTCTGTCTGTCTGTCTGTCTGTCTCGTCCGACTATTTTGTTGCGAACATTTCTTGCGAATTCCAATTCCAGAATCGTGTGTCTTGATTTGTTCGTCGTTTGGCACAGATGACACAGAAGCCTTCATCTCTGCCCGCCTCTCTCTCTCTCTTTCTCTCTCTCTCTCTCTCTCTCTCTCTCTCTCTCTCTCTCTCTCTGTCTGTCTGTCTGTCTCTCTCTCCCTCTCTGTCTCTGTCTCTCTTTCTTTCTCTCTCTCTTTCTCTCTCTCTCTCTCTCTCTCTCTCTGTCTCTCTCTCCCTCTCTCTCTCTTTCTCTCTCTCTCTTCCTCTCTCCCTCTCTCCCTCTCTGTCTCTCTCTTTCTTTCTTGCTCTCTCTGTCTCTCTCTTTCTTTCTCTCTCTCTCTCTCTCTCTCTCTCTCTCTCTCTCTCTCTCTCTCTTAATCCACATCTGGTATATGGGAGAATATCGAACGGAGAAGAAAAACATCGTCGTCGTCGTCGTCGTCGTCGGCGAAATGGCATTGCACGGGAAATTGCAGCAGCCCCAGCCGACCGACCGACCGACCGTCGGTCTGGCCGCCGCGCTGCGGGCCACACGCTGCGAGACAACGAGAGCGGACGAATTCACGTCTTCCGAGCGACTTCATAGCAGGAAATTACAGACAATAACATAAAAAGTAGCACGCAAAAGCAGCGAATTGCTCACGAGCAATGACATCGACCAGATGGCAGCATATACGCTTTGCAGGTTCAACTGCAGAATATTGCAAGATCTTGTGTCCATGGTTCAGAACTTTAGACATAATACCCAGAAAATATAGCATGCTCAATGTTGCTAAGACAATATTGCAGTAGCGCTATATAAATTGACGTTTAATAATAGTAGCGTGCAGAGGGGGGCCGGTGGGGCGGCCCCCTCTGCACGCTACTATTATTAAACGCCAATTTATATAGCGTTATCTGCCTGGCGAAGGACTGTCTACAGAAAGAAATAATACGAGGCACAATTCCGGGATCACGAAAAAGAGGCAGACCAAGAAAAAAGTGGGAAGACAACATAAAAGAATGGACAGGACTCACTATAGAGCAGGCAACAAGAACAGCAGAAGACCGTAACACTTGGAAAAAGGCAGTCCACAACGCAGCCAATCTTCGGAGCGAAGACGGTTAAAGACAAGACTAATAACATCAAGTCTCAAGAGGCAGTCTGGAAAACTCTTTAAAGAGGCAAGATTATCTTGACTCAAGACACTTTTTTGTCAAGTCTCAGGAGATGGTACAAGGGTTTGGGGCCACTATTTTTTCATCCAGGTTCACACCAGTGTAACCAACATCTGTTTTGATGGATTGGGCGATCAGGGTAGTAGTTTTCTGCAAAAATGGACGTGGGGGAGGGCATTCAAAGACCCAAATATATCTTAGGCTATTTTAAGTTAGAACAGCGCCCTCTGTCAATCAGGTATCTTGACGAACACAGCATCAAGATTTCTGCTCTGCGATTTTTTGCGCTCTAGAAATGCTCGTAATACTAATACTAATACTAATACTAATAATAATAATAATTATTATTATTATTATTACCATTACCATTACTATATATATTATTTATTATTATTATTATTATTATTATTATTATTATTATTATTATTAAGGAACTGGTCTCAAGTGATTTCTGTGCATTGCAAATTCAAATATCGATTTACAATCGCCGATATTAATAGGTCTATTATCGAATTAATCGATTTACAAATCAATAAATCGATAAGTCGTTCGAAGTCTTTCTTCAGCGCCATTACATCAAGGCGCTAGAGAAAGACTTCGAACGAAATATATAAAGACCTCTTAACTGTCGTAACGAGACCATGTACAGTATAAGACATGTTAGGCCTGATGTCGTCTCTTTGCGTAGACATGATTGCGTGGGGTCAATGGGGGTGACCCACCTCACCCATTCTTGACTTAATAGGACTATTTTGTTGCTAGAATAATTTCGGTGATATTTTCCCCGTATTTATTTTGATGTATTAAATAACTAGCGTTGTATGAATTAAGACTAGCTACCTAATTAGCTATGAACGCCTATTTCGTCTATGAAATTTCACTATTTGACATTTCCTATTTTCTAAATTATTGTGCTATTAGGGGGCTCCAATTTCGATCACAGTTAAACAATACAGTAATTGTAGTCTAGTTGTCGTCTGAAGTCAATTAAAATCAACAGACAGCAATTAATTCTGTCAATCAAAGGATTTTAGAACCCGCGTCACTTAAATTTCCCAGTCTGTTTATCACACTTATCTGTCTTTTAAAAGATGCAAAATAACAGATTAAAGTTTTACTTGAATTATGAAAAACTTTAATCTCTTACGCATGCTCCATAGTCAAAGTTTTGAAAAGGTTTCTACATCTACACCAGACATGAACACGGGCTGGGTCAACCCATGGGTTAACTTGGTGACCCCAGAATATATCACCCCCCCCCCCAATTGATAATCCTATAGAAATAACCCTGTTGGGTTCTTTTGAAATGGATCATGTCCATACCTGATCTAGACACCTATTGAGAAGTTAACGACCCTTCCCCCAATGCCAGGTCAAACGGGAATGCTAGTACCCTAAGAATAAGCAGCTACTGTTGTGCTGCTTTCCAAGGCGCTATAGAAATCCACGAGATTTTACTTTACTTACTTTGCTTACTTTACCCTCCTCATTCAAGAGTCCTGCGACCGCCGTTACAATGCAGTCGATCCGGGTCGAATCGATTCCTGATGATATCCAGGTATTTGATGAAGAAGATATCGTGGCGGCTTCTCGGTCGGTTCAGTCGGTTCACTGTCCGAACCACAACAGATGAGTGAACATCTAGTCATGAACTCTTGACGTTTCCGACATGAACCAGACGAACAGCCACCCACAGTGGATCGGGGGCGGGGGCACAAAAAATCTTCACAAAACCCGGAGGGGGAGTCGACAAACCCTTAAGTCACGTGTCCTACCTGCATGCTACCTATCTGGTAAAACATCGTCGATGGTTCGTAGTGTTTCACTATATAAAAACAATAGGCCTACTATTACTGTAGCAACTATACAGTTCACAGTCTTCCTATCCAAAAACCGCGTCCAGCATTGACAGAGATTTATTGACTTCAATCCAAAAACCTGAACCCTCCTGACGTATAGTTCTGGCGTTTGACAATATGGCGACCGTACACAAGGCCGATAACTAACGCATCTTCCAGACGGCTGGCTGGCTGGTACTAGGCATGTTCTAAGAGATTTCGCCAATTAGGCATACTAGGTCAGAATACTATATCCGCTATAGCGGCCGTCTCTGCTTAATTTCGTCAGTGCGAAAAACAGTGACTATAAAACACACACCGCATATAGTTCGCGGTGGCTGCCTGCTTGCTAGTTGCTACCTGTACTCGTCGTCAAGAAAATGTACGTTTGTGGCTGTCACCGTCGGAGCTAGAAAACAACCTGTAGCTAGCTTCGGAGCCGCCGGCAAAGTCCTTTGTTAGCGCCGGGGATGAGCAAAGCAGCTGTTGACGCAGGGCGTGCGCTGTAAAAAAATGGGAGTGGCTTGTCGCCGGTCGCAGAGACGGGCAACTTTATCGCCGGTTGAGGGGACCCGAAGGGCGCTTGGACGCCTCGCCGCCCGGGGCCACCACAGGCAGGCCGCCGAGTCTCTACGGGTCCCGACTGTAACCGGCACATCGTATAAGACGCTTAGGCATGATGTCTCTGTCTGCCTGTCTCTGTCTCTCTCTCTCTGTCTCTGTCTCTCGTCCTATGTTTAATATGCTTTGTAACTGTTGAGTCAGGATCTCTCTTCTCTCTTCAGAGAGACGAACGATAGCAGAGCGAGACAATTGGTCCGGCGGTTAAAACTGAATTTTTAAATAATAATAATAATAATAATAATAATAATAATAATAATAATAATCGACAAGAAGTCAACGGATTTACATCAATTGATTTGGGAGGGTATAAATTTCTAAAATGGGGTTGTTTGAACAACCTTAAACCTTAACTATAAACCATATAAACTAGTAAAACTACATATAAGGTCCGGCGGATAAATCTGAAAATTTTAAAATAATAATAATAATAATAATAATAATAATAATAAATAATAATAATAATAATAATAATAATAATAATAATAAATAATAGCAATAATAATAATAAATAACTACTAATAATAATAATAATAATAATAATAATAATACTACTACTACTACTAATAATAATAATAAATAACAGCAATAATAATAATAAATAACAGCAATAATAATACTACTAAATAATAACTACTAGCAATAATAATAATAATAAATAATAATAAATTATAATAATAATAATAATAATGGGTTTAGATTAATAGTAGGATCTGCATCTAATAAGAATAATATTATTATTATTATTAATATTAATAATAATATTATTATTATTATTAATAATTATTAACAACAATTTCAGGGTTTATATTGGTTCAAAGACAAGAGATTACAAATCTACAATATCCGATAACGCTATGTTCCATCCATCCATCCGTTCATTTCACGTTTAACGTCTATCTGTGTGATCTCATTGTTTGCCTCCCTATTCTTCATTATGGTTGCTCCTGTAAACTACGGTTCACCGGATCTAATTGCAAGCGGTTTGCTTTCGAATTCGGGGTAGAATTTAACAAACCGCGAAATTTAATATAGAAGGAATGCCGTTCATGCAGGGGACCATCCATAAATGACGTCACACACTTAGGGGTTCAAACATTTGTGACGATCTGTGACGACTGGGGGAGGGTTTCCAGAAATGTGACGTTACATAATGCTAAATATTTTTATTAGTACCGCAATGCTATGTTACCGCAAAATTTAACGTATTTTACACTTATAATAATATTATTATACTTCATTTAAAAAAAGAATTTGAAAAAGTTTCTGAATATTGTTTCAACTATAATAATTATAATGAATATTTTCAAACGAAACATTAATTTTCACATTGGAAAGACGACAAGATGACGGGGAGTTAACGCGTTATTTGAGGGGTCTGACTTTTTGTGACGAGGGGAGGGGATAAAAAAACTGCTAAAATCGCGTGACGTCATTTATGGATGGCCCCATGTTATAAAAGTACAATAGCTAGAATGCTAGATCTTCCTAACCCCCTCCCAATACTAATTTATTTTACCCCTACAACCAGACCCCTTTAGTGACAGCGCCAGACCTAAGCCTTTCTTCTTGGCTTTAAATCGGATTGGATTTTGGTGCGCCGTCATGCCCTAAGCATTATGACAGTGGCGCCATAGAAGTTGATTGATTTATGAATTGATCTATAGACATTCCTGGCGACGTCGTCGACGAACAAAGAATCGAACCCCCGCCATATTGTGAATCCTAGTTGTCTAACTTTTCTATCTTTACAGAATTCCTATTATTTTATATCACGAACAGTTTTTTCCCACGGCCTGAGAGGCCTTTCCCCGTTGACCTCTCTACAGCGCCACCTGCCGTTAAAACCGAGCGCAAGGGTCTCGCCTGCCCAGAGGAAAAATAACTGGTCGGCCCACCCGGTTGACCCATAACGGGGTCGAAGTTCGCCGATGAGTAATAGAAACGTGACTTGGCAATTTCTAAAAACTAAGGTTGCGTCTTTTATCAGTAGTGTATTTTTTTAACCCCTTAACTGTGTATTTAACTGTAACTCAATGTAAAATGGATGGATATAATCCGGGATCCCCAGTTAAGAGGTTAATCAACAGTTTGCGGGGTCCGTATCATTATCCCGTGAACTTTTTGGCAGTGCTCAGCTTACCAGGGGTTGAAAGTTCTCCAGTTACGGTTGGCTGGGTCCATGGGGGCCGTGGAACCCCCGAAGGGTCCAGGAAAAAAAGGTCCAAGCGAAATATCTGTGCCTACGAGCTGTCAGTGTTTTAGTTGAATTTTAATACTGTGTGTGTTTGTGTGTGTGGTTCTTTTTTGAACCCTCGAATGCTATAATCTGCAAACTATTCCCTTTAACCCCTTAACTGGGTGCCCCGAGTAACGCTCGTCCATTCTACATTGAGTTACAAATAGTTGCCCAGTTAGGGGTTAAATTGTTATCTTCATTTCTCAAGTTTCGAAAGAAAAAGAGGATTAAAGGTCACTCTTAAACCAACAGAATTTTACTGAATCGATATACCCAGTGTTTTATCCTGGTCTGTTGAGGGGAGATCACCCTCCCCTCCCAAAAAAAACCTCAACCTTCCACCACACAAAATCGGCAAAGACACAATTTTTGCATTGAACTATGTCTCTTCCCCTCCAGCCAAGTCAATTTTCCCCCAAAGGCCTGGAGTCTGGATTGAAACACTGCACGCAATGCCGATAGTGCTACGCCAATGTCTGGCACCTTGTTATAAAAATACATGTGCATACATACATACATTTAACGAATAAAAAAACATTCCCGCTGGCATCGCACACAAAATTAAAAATCAGATTACTGCCGCCATCTGGCGGTGAGGAGGGGGTAAACCCTACCGTACGTCCTCATTTAAATCGTATAAAATTTATGGTCCAACACACTGATTCATACGCTGTCCAAACTCAACCATAGACTCACCAACCGAAGCCCCACCCATCCTCTAAGAGGGGCCAACCATAAAATCATAACCCCAATCTTTCGCGCTTGTGACTTTAGCTGCAGAGAAACGTCAGGGAGGAAAAAACAAGCTGCCCGTTCCTGTGCCGATAATGAGCGTGTCTTATGGATGACGTTGCCTCCTACAGTATAATATGATTGCTTTTTCTACGAAATCAGTCCACAGTCCACAAGCTTCCGTATAATGATAAGATGCGTGTGTCCAAAACGAATTGGTCTTTGCCTTTTTCATAGCGGGCTTCTTTCGTTTTTCCCCAAGTAGATGTCGAGACACAGAATTCTGTTGGTATAATCCTAGCTTCGTATTTGTTTCTTTTCCGTGAGACATTCGACGTTTTCTGTAATAATTAACCCCTTAACCGTGTATTTAACTTTAACTCAATGTAAAATGGACGGATATATCCGGGATCCCCAGTTAAGGGGTTAAGAACCGAAATATATGTAAAGATCATGTTACTCGTTCAACCACGCATGTAGGTATCCGATTGCAATTTTGCCAACTACAATCTTGCGAGAGAGCGAAGAGACAGATAGACAGACAAACAGACAGACAGAGACAGATACAGAGACAGAGAGAGACAGAGACAGAGGCAGACAGAGGCAGAGCGAGACAGAGACATAGAGACAGAGATATCTGATATACAGAGACAGAGACAGAGGCAGACTAAGACTGAGACAGAGAACATTAGGAGACAGGGAGAGAGAGAGAGAGAGAGAGAGAGAGAGAGAGAGAGACCTATCTAGCGTACTATCGATCAGCTGTGAGAAGAACCGGTTACTTTCATGCGCGATCCATGATCCCTTCAGTAACCATTTCTTATTTCTTTCTCAACCTTCTGATTAGTTACAATGCTATTATTAGATAAGTCCGCTTATGTACATGTTATTTTGTTCATATTTTATGTAAGTTGTGAAGAAATTACGGAGAAATAAATAAAGATGTCATGTCATGTTTTGTCATTGTGAGAAGAGTCTCGTGGACGTTCTATCTGTCACTGAGCGTGCCTTCTTTCCCCCAAAGCCGGCAAAATGTCCTTCTTTTCCTACGGCGCGTTGACGAATGCTTTCATCGTCTGTTAACTTCTCGTTTTGCTTTGTTCCGCTGCGCCTTCGTTCTGCCCTTGTCAGCCCCGGGTTCCTATGCGCCGAATGGATGCTCGCCCAAGAAGCTCCTTTAGCCTTCGCAATTTACGGTCCGTACACATTACTTTTCATTCTTCTCCCCGTGGTCGTAAAGGGGGCGCTATGCTGCCATGCAGTATAGACGACTTGCTTCGTTATCCCTCTCTAGCGAAAAACAAACACCCGGTGTTTGTACGGGAATAGTAGGGTTAGACAGTCTTTCCACTGAGACGTCTTTGGAAAAAATCTAATTTAATCTGACAAAAACACTGGGGAGAATTTGGACCAGTCCCTAAAAAGCAGAGGGCCATACAATGTCTTTTCATCTCTTCCCATGAAACACGATTTTGATCGTATTCAAGGGTGGTTGTGCATATTATATAATTATATATATATATATATATATATATATATATATATGTGTGTGTGTGTGTGTGTGTGTGTGTGTGTATGTGTGTGTATATGTGTGTGCATTCTTTGTATATCTTTTTTCCATGAGTCCTTAGAGAACTAAGTACCGAGAGCATAAAAGGTAAAAGTAATCATATATATATATATAGATAATATGATATGATTATGATATATGATATATAATATATATATATATGATATATGATATATGATCCTGTCTCTGATATAAATAAAAGTAATCATATATATATAATTATATATAATATATGATATGATATATGATATATGAGGCTATATATATATATATATATATATATATATATATATATATATATATATATATATATATATATGATGTATGATATATGATCCTGTCTGAGGCTCTGTTTGCCTCTGTCTCTCTGTATATATATACTGTATATATACTGTATATATATATACAGTTATATACATGATCCAATGGGGTCTGCTTATTGGCACTAAAATAATTTCTCTCAGAATTAAGTTCTTGCATGGTCATATAGGCCTTCATGCGACGCATTTGAACTACAGTGGTGCATGGTATTAGAAAATGTTGGACGATAATAATAATAATTATATGCCTACCGCGTAAGAGATAGCCTACCGTTATACTGGTATACACTATACAGCGGTATTTCGTGACGTTAATAGGCCTACACTTAGACAACATCTATTCAATTGGGCCTACATTGGCCTACTTAGACGTACTGTCGTCGCAAGTAACTGTAAAACGTAATAAAAAAGTTACGAGCTTGTCGCAAGTAACTGTAAAACGTAATAAAAAAGTTACGAGCTATTACTACAAGGATCTGTGCAGTGTTTTTGAAACATTTTTACGACTAGCCGGTCACTGACGTCACAACCAAAGATATTAGAATCGAATGCTAGATATATGACATTCGTTATAATTATCTAGGAAAGCTTATTTAAAATCAATACCGCTAAATACTTATATAGCGCATTGCCGGTTGAATCTGTTGCCTGCTATAATATTATACGTGGGGCGGGGTGCACCAAAAAGCTGTGATCTTGCTATACTCGTTTTCATGGAGGGCGCCACAAGCCAATATTGGGTGGGCCAACATGGCCTGTTTGAAATTGGACAATGCAGGGACTAGTGCTACAGTAGGCTATAGATATGCAAAAATTCAGAAGAGTGATGAAACGAATTAAAACCACATATTCTTGTGTCCCCATCTTTGCTGTGTCAAACCCTACTAGAATTTCAAATATTCTGTCTCAAAGAGAAGAATTCCGAAAAAATAATGAGCCATTTGAAACGACACTATACATACAAAGTCTTTCAGAAAGCCATTCTCTGTCAGGTTTTATAGACCACAAAAATATTATAAAATTGATACCCTGTTTGAAATTGGACAATGCTAGCGCAACAGTAGGCTATAGCCTAGATATGCAACAATTCAGAAGAGTGATGAAACGAATTAAAAGTCGGCTTAAATAGAAATAGAAGAATCCGAGAAAACTGACTTTGAGCACGTCATAGACCAGTTCGCATCAGTAAAAAAGAAATAAGAAAGTAAGCATTTAAGAAAAAAAGTGAGTGCATCTGTAGTTTTTAATCTTGTGTCAATAAATGTAATGATTTGTTAATTAAAGATTTGTTAACATGTTAATCAAATTTTCTAACACCCCACCCCCACCCGCTGCCGTGAGCGCCAAATACCCTGGGTACGCCCATGGAACTGGCTATCATGCATTGTATACGACGTCGATTGGTGTTAAAAATAGACGTTGTCTTGTTTGGAGTCGGTGGCTGCGCTTTTACTCTGACAATACAGAGCATCTCTAGAATGTGGCGGCTCTACATGGGGGCCAGGCGGGTCCGTGCCCCCCCTATTGAATGCCTGGACCCCAATGCTCCCCCTGTTGGGACCCGATACATAAAACTACATATATATCAACAAATGATAGGTCCCCCATTCTTAGAAGTCGTCACCCCAACGGCCCCCACTTGCCAAATCCTGGAGCCGCCACTGTATAATACACTAAACTTATTCCGTAGAAAGTGGTCATTCCAGTAACATGATTCATAAATAAGAAGCTAAAATAGGCTTGGTCGTATACAGTTCGTAACTAAATCGACCGATTTGAATATAGACATAGGCGCCAACTTTTATTTAACAGTGGGGATCCAACCCCTATGCTTTTCTCCGTCAATAGCCTAGTTTATCAGAATGTTTGGTGGTGGGGGTTCGAGCCTAGAGACCTAATAGAAGTCTATGCCTATGAATATGGATACCGATGGCAATGCTTGATTCGCCGGGTTTGGATATATAGTTTGATAACCCCCACTGTTTCGCGACCCATTCCCCAGTGGGGTAGAGAAAATTGGGAGGTGGCGTGGGGTGGAAGCAGTCAGAGTTTTCCTCTTTCGAAAAATTGATCACTATCCTGCGGTGGCGTAGCCAGGGTTTCGAAATAGAGTGGGGACGCACTTCGACATTTTCGGGGTAAAAAAATCTCCTACGTAAAAAACAAAAAAGTGTCTAGTGATTTATTCACATGTTTTCTTTAATCGTGTTACCTACCCCTTCCCCCCAACTGTCTCACGGTTTGCACAACTCCCACGACCGATTCCAACCAGAATATGGTGAGTCCACCCTCTGCATGGACGTCATCTCATTGTTTTCCGGGAGGGGGGCAAGACTTTCGACTGTCAAGGCAGACAGTATTTATTAAAATACCTATGCAGTATGCAAATTGGTTTTTGTCCATAGTACATGCTACATACGATACTAAATAGTATACATACCAGTGATTGTAATAAAATTATTTTAAAAAATTGTAAAACAATGAATTTAAAAACACAAAAATTGGCGAAAAATTTCCCCCTAAAAATCAGGGCGCAACGGCCCCCCTGCACGGCCCCTCCCCCAATGACGTCCCTGGCCCCTTGCCCGCCCCCACCGTGGCAGCGCCAATGGTGGTATCTGCTCATACGACGCTGTTTCGAACGAATACGCATCGCAGAGAAACAGTCGAAACGAACTGGAGCGAATACGCGAGAGTTCCGGGGACTGGTCGCCGTGGCCAAGGCAGCGTCGTCGTCGTCGGCGGCGGCGTTGTCGTCCTGTTGGTTCAGGCTGTACGCCTTCCCCGTCCGTATCATCCCGTTGCATTCGCTGCGTCCGCTCCACCATCGGGCCTTCAGCCGGCCGAGGAAGCCCGTCTTGCGGAGCGCCTTCAGGGCACGGTCGAACTGGCCGAGGTGACGCGAGTCCTTCGGCAGCGCCAGCCCGTAGCCCTTCTTCAGCAGGAACGACCCGACGGTCACGAAATCGCACGGCCGTCGCAGCGCTACGTACTCGCCGATCGTGTCCGGCAGCACGAACGCAAATCTGTCCCGCCGTACCCGCTCGATGCCGTCCTCGTTCGTCGCCGTAAATACGGACGGTCCGTACCGCAGCATGTTCTTCCAGACTATCCGGAGTACCGTGTCGTTTGTACGCCGGAACGTGCGCGGTATGATGCCCTTGCGCAGGGTGCCGTATTTCACCTCCGACTGGTTGATGAGATCGTCCAGGGTCTTGATGCGGGGCTCGGTACCGGCGGGGGGTCGGCGAAGGAGTAGGGTGGCGTGGGTGGTGAGGAACGGGGTGGTAAAGTCGACAACCTCCCGGCGATTGTCGGTCATGAGCAGGGGACCAGCGGCCAAGTCTGCCTTCTGGAAAGAAAAATGTTTCAACATTTATTAATTATTGAGAAATTACTTAAATTGTTTTGATATAAGTTGCTGAAATGCGACCGTAGTCTTATCGAATATAAGACGAATGATAAAAATATAAGATCGTGTTTACTACACAGCGTAGTATCGGCTGAAACAAGAGAAGAATCCAAAAGTTATCTAAATCAAACTGTATTATCAAATGTTGAAAGTAATTTTTGTGGTTTTTACAGAGGTTAATTAGCGTCATAAACCATTATTTGAAATCACGTTATTATCATTATTATTATTATTATTATTATTATTATTATTATTATTATTATTATTATTATTATTATTATTATTATTATTATTATTATTATTATTATTAGGTAGTGGTGAGCATTTGGACACGGAGGGCATTTAGACGCGGAGGGCATTGACAGTGATTTTCATAGCAGTATAGTACTTAGCCTCCTAAACCACTTAAAATCACATTATTATTATTATTATTATTATTATTATTATTATTATTATTATTATTAGTAGTAGTAGTACAGTAGTATAGTAGTAGTATCATATCCATTGCTTATACAATGTTATAACTTGGTTTAATGATATGTTTTAGGCCTATATACCGTATTTGTTATAGTAGTCTTTCAATGTAAATTGAAAAATGCCTTAGCGCATTGATAACATTATCAAACTTCTCATGAAATCCAGCATCCTGCAATCCATCCACTTGATGGCAAATGCGATTTTATTATAATAAATATCCATCATCCCATTAGCATGTAATGCCATTATAATATGAGAGCGAAAAAAATTTAATACCCTATAAAGAACTTAGGATCAGTGGTTATTTGCAGGGGGTTAGGATCAGTGGTTATTTTCAGGGGGTTAGGATCAGTGGTTATTTGCAGGGGGGCTTGGAGTTGATGCGAGAAAAGGCGCCGTATAAATTTCCCGTTGCATTACTGTTGCCTGGCGTGGAATTTCAGCGGATCGAATGGGACTGTTGCCGCCGCGTCTTTTCGGATTTTTCGTTTTTCCTGGGTGACTGGACGCCGACATCCTGTCTCGAAGCGGTTCAGAGAATCCAGTAATTAGATTCAATCCGGATCCCAGGATCCCTGCATGCGACTGAATGGATGCATGCCGGCCAGTAGTGCTTCCATTCCGGATTAACGCTGGAGAGTGAGACAGACAGACAGACAGAGACAAACAGACAAACAGACAGACAGACAGACAAACAGACAGACAGACAAACAGACAAAACAGACAACATACAGAAATAGGGACAGCGCTAGAGTTAGAGATAGAGATAGATAGATAGATAGATAAATAGATAGATAGATAGATAGATAGATAGATAGATAGATAGATAGATAGATAGATAGAGAGATAGACTGACAGACAGACAGACAGACAGACAGACAGACAGAGTCAAAGACAGAGAGAGAAAGACAGGCAGACAGACAGACAGAAACAGTGACAGAGACAGAGAGAAAGACAGAAAGACAGAGCGAATAGCTAACAGACAGACACACAGACAGACAGAGAGACACTTAGAGACAGAGAGAGAGAGAGAGAGAGAGAGAGAGAGAGAGAGAGAGAGAGAGAGAGAGAGAGAGAGAAGATAGACAAACAGAGACGGAAAGACAGAGACAGAGGGAAATAGACAGACAGAGACAGTCAGACAGACACAGACACAGAGACAGAGACACAGAAAGAGAAAGAGAGGTGACAGAAAATCAAGCGGGAACGAAGCGAAGACATCTCAAGACAAAAAGACTTCGAGACAAATTTCAAGGTCGACCAACAACAACGGACAACAGGGGACGATGAATTCGAAAGGATTTTCCAGGCGAAGCGAACGAGGAATCCGATAGGAACTGAAGTCACGACATTGATTTCGTCAGAGAAAAAAAAGAAGACCTCGATGGCGCTAGATAAATCAATATTGCAGACGATACGTTGATGTGTTAAAAGAATAAGAAAATTGAATTAATCAAAAACGGTTTTTACCAACACAAAAGCATCTAAAAGTCGCCAATTGGAAACGCCAAATGATCAAATCAACCATGACCTGACCCCTGACCCCTGACCTGATCTGGTTTGACGCTATCTAATCTATAGACCCACGTATCGTCTTATCTGCCATTTCGGTTTTCGTATTATCTGATCCGCTTCGAAATAATAGTCCACAGCCACAATCTCTCTGACATTTATCCAGAGTTCCAGACTAAGAAAGTCTAATGGATTCTGGATTTATCTGACAGGATTTTGATATTCACTCAAGCAAAGGAGAATAACACATTAGGCTACACTTCATCATCACTTAGCAACAGCTTCAGCTTCAGGCTCAGTAGCAGCAGCAGCAGTAGTAGTAGTAATAATAATAATATAATAATAATAATAATAATAATAATAATAATAATAATAATAATAATAAGTAGTAGTAGTAATAGCAGCAGAATTATTATTTATTATTATTATTATTATTATTATTATTATTAGTAGTAGTAGTAGTAGTAGTAGTAGTAGTAGTAGTAGTAGTAGTAGTAGTAGTAGTAGTAGTAGTAGTGCAGCAGAAGTAGAAGAAGAAAAGACGTAGAATGGGAAGTAGTATTATTATTATTATTATTAGTAGTAGTAGTAGTAGTAGTAGAAGTATTAGTATTAGTAGTAGTAGTAGTAGTAGTAGTAGTAGTAGTAGTAGAAGTAGTAATGGAAGTAGTAGTAGTAGTAGCAGCAGCAGCAGCAGTAGTAGTAGCAGGAAGTACAAAATGAACATAATCTTATTTTAATCAACACCAAATATGGCATACTGATATTTTGAAGGTCATTAGTATATCGTCACAGAAGCCATCAGAAGCAGTGGCGGCTCCAGGATTTGGCAAGTGGGGGGGGGGGCATTTGGGTGGGGGCATTTGGGTGGCAACTTCTAAGCATGGGGCCAATCATTTGTTGATAGGCAGACTATGTAGTAGTATAAGCATAGGATTCCGACAGGGGCTGCTGGGAGGCATTCTACAGCGGGCACGGGCCCCCGGGACCCCACGCGGAGCCCCCCCCACTGATCAAAAGTAAAAACATCAGCGATCAGCAAGTGAGCCAGTGGAATCAACGAAGGAGGAGCAAGGAGGAGGAGGAGGAGGAGGATGGAAGGAAGAGAAGGAGGAGGAGGAGAGAAGAAGGATAAGTCCCCTCTTCCTCTTTCTCTTACCCCTTTCAGCAGTTCTCCGATCATACCACTCCATCTTCCGGCGCTCTTCCGGTATCCGTAGCTTCCATCTGGAACCATGTAGAGGTCGTATTCGAAGTTCAAGGTCATCGACAGAGCCTCAAGAAGGTCGGGCAGGTAGCCGTAGTAGGCGTCCGATTTCGAATGCGTCCAGGTGCTGGACGTGGAATTTACCGGACGTCTGGCAACCATCAGGTATGGTTCTACCTAAGACCGCAAGACACAGCACACCTGTTTATAATAAAGGTGTGCATGGTGGTCCTGCAATCGAGTCGTCGGTCGGTATGATTATCATTTCTATTGTAGTCTTCGTAGTTGTTGTTGTTGTCGTCATCATTGCTGTTGTTGTCATCATCATTTCGTTGTCTAGACTCCGGACTATCAAATGTATGCATGTACATGTACAGAGTGGACCAATAAAAACGGTACCACCCTGTTTCATTGCAAATATTTCCATAACCCCTGGGACTATATGCATGCAATTTGGAATACTTCTGCAATATTATATCCTGAATGCAGCCATTTAAGTTCTTCTTGCAAATTCAAAAGTGCAGCGGCGCCATCTAGCGAAAACCAGGACGCGTTCATAGAAATATGCGCTATACATCGTGGTATATATTAGCGAAGGCGTCCCTTACGCCCGCTGTCAACTAACTGGCATTTTGGTGAATCTCCATAAGACCTTCGTTCACAGCTACACTTTCAGATCTCATGGTTCATCAGTGAACGCAATCGAGTGATGTGAAAATACTATTGGTGGATACTGGATACAGAGTTGAGGATGAGGTGAACCATAGCAAGACCTATGCGTTTAGGATCAATTCATCCGTAAACCTCAATTTCCAGCGTTTGCTCTCTAGACTCTAGACCGAGACCGACAATGCTAGGGTTGCTGGGGTGAGAGATGGGAGGTAAGGGGAGAACAGGGAGTGAGAGGAGGGAAGGGTGAGCGGATGAGAAATAGATGACGCAATTTCAGTGTCGTATATATATATATATATATATATATATATATATATATATATATATATATATATATATATATATATATATATATATGCATGCATGCACCATTAACTCAAAAGAGAAAGCAGAAAGAAAGTGATAGAAAGAGAGCGAAACAAAGATACAGAAAGAGAGAGACAGAGCAGGAAGAGACGAAGAGAGAGACAGAGAGACAGAAAACGAAGAAAGAAAAATAGAAAGAGAAGAGAGATAGTGAGAGTTAGAAGGAGAGAGAGAGGACATAAAAAGAGAACGACAAATAGAGAGAGACAGACAGACAGACAGAGAGAGAGAGAGAGAGACAGACAGACAGACAGACAGACAGAGGGAGAGAGAGACAGAGAGGGACATAGAGACAGAGACAGAGAGGGACAGAGACAGAGAGAGAGAGAGACAGAGAGAGAGAGAGACAGAGAGAGAGAGACAGAGAGAGAGAGAGAGACAGAGACAGAGACAGAGACAGAGACAGAGAGAGACAGAGAGGGACAGAGACAGAGATGGAGAGAGAGAGAGAGACTTGGGCGGAAATGGTATAGGCTTTATTTTGCGCATACAGTCTTTTGATTATGGCGCACCGGGCGTTTGTCCAATCTTGCCTCTGTCTTCATTCGTTACCGACGCCATTATTTAAATGGCACAGCGGCATCACCTATAAATATTTCATCACCTGTACAGCTGCCCGTGCATATCACCCGCCGCAGCCTTTGCCACAGATGCAGACGAGGTATATATAGCCCATTACGGATTCAGAGGTGGTGGGAGGCGGCGGAAATCCTGACCACCTGGGGATATCGGCGCCGGAAACCGGCTGCGTGTAGGGTAGACGACTTCCGGCAGATATGCTTATGGACGCTGCTCTGGCGCGAAAACTTTGACGCCGATTAAATGATGGACGTCCGAGAATTTGTTTGCTTTTTTACAAAGAAAAGGGCAAAAAGTAAAGAAGGGATTTTTATAACGATAAAACTGCCACCGAAGCGAAAACTGAAATGATTTCTAATTATTCAACGTCTGTTGAAGTCGATGGAACCATTCTACCCCATTCTACCCCATTCTACACTATTATAACTAGTCTACCCTATTCCATTCCCCTCAATCAATTCTATTTTAATCTATCGTATTCTACCGATTCTACTTTATTCTACCCTATTTTACCTTATTTTTATTCTATTCTAGTCTCACCTGGGAGCAGTGTTTAATCTAGACCCCTGGACTCCGGGGGGGACTGAAAAAGCCGGGGGGGAATTCTGCTAGGGGCCGCTGTTAGTCCATGTAGTATTCCAAAATTTCCGAGGGAATTTGAAATTTCCGGGGGGAAAGGGCAATTCCCCCCGGAAACGGCCTAGATTAAACACTGCCTGGGAGTTTAATCTTGTAAACCTATATACCGTATCCATGATATTCTATGATTCTAATGCAATCCATTCCATCTAATCGTTTCTAGTTTAATTATCTACAGTATGATCTTCTTAGCATTCTATTCCATCTCGTCCTCTAATCACGTCTCAGGGTCGCTGCCCACAATTTTTTTTTTAATTTTGGAAACTTGGGTCATTTCACCTGCTCTTGGCAACGCCTTGACAAAAGCAGGAACGATTGTCGCGAGCATTTCTTGCAGCCTCGAAGGCTTAGCCGTCTCATTATACAATGCCCGAAATCGCCAATGCGTGTAATAAGTTGCGGATTACGGCGTCGCATATCTGGCCAATCGTGTTTATATATCGCGTCTTCTTATCTCGTCCGTTCTGGTCGTTTCTCATTTGTTCCGCGCGTCGTCTCCGTTCATCAGCACCAGAGCGGACGCCAGTAAAGCGATCGGCATTGATTTATGCGACTTCTACGATCGATTTCCAGCAAACACAGCTGGGTCTCCAGACTCACGCACGCACGCAGACAAACAGACACCCACAGAGACAGACAGACAGACAGACAGACAGACAGATAGACCAACCGACCGACAGAAAGAAAGACATACAGATAGACTAGACAGACAGACAGACAGACAGAAAGACAGACAGACAGAAAGACAGACAGACAGAAAGACAGAAAGACAGACAGAAAGACAGACAGAAAGAGATAAAGACATACAGACAGAAGGACAGAAAGAAAGGCATACAGACAGACAGAAAGACAGAAAGACAGACAGACAGACAGAAAGACATACAGACATACAGACAGACAGAAAGACAGACAGACAGATAGACAGACAGAATGACAGAAGGACAGAAAGACATACAGACAGACAGAAAGACAGAAAGACAGACACAGAAGGATGCACCGGTAGCTTTTGCCAAATATATCTCCCAGAGTCCCAGCTGCATTTGTGTGGAGACAGGCTGTTATTAGCGGAACCGTTTAAGCCTCAGTAATGACCGCAAGGCATAACGAATGACGGCGTCACCAACGACGATGACTACGTCATGCAGTCGCCATGACTACCGTTCGACTGAGATAAATCAAATATCTGGTAAAAATGCGCGCCATATAATCGCTTGTAGATAATGTTCGATTTTTGGGTGGGGTTTTTTGTGGGGGCGGGTTTGACAGTCCAGTAGTCGAATCCGACCCCAGTGGTGTGGTGAAAACACCCACTATTTTTTAAAATTGATATTTGGATTAAAAATTATGAATTTGCTAAGAATAAGATATTAATGCAAATACTGTATCTTGCACCTATGCCTGTCTAGTATTGCAGAATCTGCACAAATTATTATAATGCATATAAAAAGTCATTTACCCCTTAACTGGGCAACTATTTGTAACTCGATGTAAAATGGACGAGCGTTACTCGGGGCACCAGTTAAGGGGTTAAAACATAAAATAGAAAAATCGTTAGAAATACAGTACTTCCCAAGAAAAATCTCAGATTTCGTCAAATGAGACACTTATTGTGGGCTTGTATACGTTCCAACATTTGTCATTTAGTCGTAATTCGGTCCTGTCGGAAAGCACTTTGGGACCTTGTTTGTCAGAGACTGAAGCGATGATTTCTCTTGATAGGCATTGGGAAGCAGCCGTGCGCAAGGCATTGCGTAATGAGCCACGGATGAACCAGATAGCGTATTCTTAGTCATGGTAAGGGGCTGTCCATTAATTATGTCAACAATTTTTGGGCAATTTTTGACCCCCTCCTCCTTGTCAACAACTGTCAATTTTCAGTTAACCCCCCCATAATTACGTCAAAAACTTTTGACCCCTCCCCTAAGATCAATGACAGGTCCCAATAACAAGGTTAATATTTTTCGCGGTAATGACCATTTTTCCATTTTATCCTCATCGAGTGTCAAAATGTGGTGGTGATGACCTTTTTGCCATGCTTTTTTCCATTGTAATAAGTAGTATTCCATGAAATTGCCTATTTTTTGATTATTTGTAAAAAGTGAAATTGTTGACGTCAACTTCTCTTTACCCCCTCCCCCTGTCAACAACTGTCAAACTTTTTCAAACTCCCTCCCCCTAAATAATTGTTGACGTAATTAATGGACAGCCCCTAACAGATTACAAACAATGCAATATATCGGATAGCATTTGATTGGATAAAATCGGGTAGGACTCTCCGTCATGCTTGACGGGCAAACAGCTAGTTCATAATAACAGCGTAACTGCCTCTTACTTCGATGGTCGTGATTCGCAGTCTGGTTTTCGAAGAGAAATCCTGCGAACCTGTAACAAGTTTCGAACAGAATTCACAGACATGGACAATGGGTTCATTTCTTAAAACCCAAACCGAACCCATACTGTTTCAGACCCAACCCAACCCAAAGCAACAGGGTTACTTGACCCAACCGAACCAACCCAGCCCACCGTAATACATTCAATTTTAAACCATTTATTGACCGTATAAAATTAATCAATAAAATAGGTTCAGTAGCCATACCAACCCAATTCAACCCACTATCAACACGAAAATTTCTGACCCAACGCAATCCAACCCATGGGCGAACCCAACCCATGTCCACGTCTGGTGCGACATCCTATTTAAGCTCACTATCGACCTATTCAAACAGTTTTATCAAATCTAATTTTGGGATTCTACACAATTAAATGGATGAGAACATTTAATTAATAGCCTTAATAACTGAGCGATTTTTGTGGTAAAGGAGAAAAGACAGCTACAATTACTGTATGCAGTGAAATCTCAGAATTTCGAATCTTTTGAAATAATTGTTTAATCGCAAAATTTTACGCCAACTACTAAGTCTGATACTCTTACAAAAACGGAGGGTGCTAGGACAAAATGTCAGCGGACAAAATGTCACGAACAAAATGTCACGGACAAAATGTAACCCTAACTCCATCCCTAACACTAAACCGTGGCATTTTGTCCGTGACATTTTGTCCGCGGACATTTTGTCCGCGGACATTTTGTCCGGTCACGAAACGGAAATATCAAGGTCAGAACGCCACCATTTGAAATGTGATCTCATTTCTCTGGGTGACCATGTTTAAAAATTACCCTCTAATTTTAATTTCTGGCAGCTTTATCTAGCCCCAATGGTCGAGGCAAAAGTTGGTCCGGAATTAGCCAGTCGCCCACCCACCCACCCACCCACTCACGCAGCTTTTCAACGTAATAAACTAGATCGCGGATCATTTGAAATTTATCTCTCGAAATCGATGGACAATTTCAGCGACGCGTTACAGGACAATCTCAGAGGAGATATAAAATCTTTCGTACTGTCGAGTCCAACAGCGAAGCGTATTTGTTTTGTACGATTCCAGTTTCGCGTCGGACAAAGAAAGAACAGGTCAAGTTTAATTCGAACCGGCTAAATAGATCGCTTGACAGGCAGCCGATGTGCCGAGAGCAAGCAACTGTTAAAGAGGCTCTAAACCCGTTTAATTTACAAAACAATGGATTATCACGCACTATAGAGGTAAATTGACAAATAGGCATACAGACAATCAGACGCACATAGAACGAGAGAGAGAGAGAGAGAGAGAGAGAGAGAAAAGGAGAAGGAGGAGACGTAGAGAAGAAACAGGTTTTTTATGTTGAGGACCAACTTATACAGTATGAAGTCATTTTGCAAAACGAAACTGAATTGGTCTGGATGAATATTTGCATCCATCCAGGATCTATCTATCCATATATTTATCCAACTATCTAACTCCACATATCTGTCTATCCATATATATTTATATATATATATCATATATATATATCCACCCGTCAGGTTATACGAATTTTGAAAGAACCATCTCTTTCTATGACTATAGCAGCGCCAGTGATAGGCCTACTCAATGAAAAATTATATATAGAACTGAGATTTAATATGTTTACTGATTTCGCATTGCATACACACAATAATGACCAAGCGAAAGCACCACCAATGGCAATCGACATAATGCTTTTCCTGTCTCATTTCAGTTTGTTGTTATTCTCATTTTGGTTCTGTTATTCCAGCGGCGAATATAGGCCTATACAGCGTGTAATAAACTTGTAACAGTTTCTTTTACACTTCGGTTCTCTAGAAAACCATGTTATTTTGTCAATTTTATAATAAGAGGATGTGCAACTGTTGATTAAGAATGATGTTTATCTTATGTTATCTGCGTATGCGAATAAAAATTTCTATAATAGTTTTTTTAAACGATGGATACCTTGTAGGTGGTCGTCGTTGTTAGCCGTTGCCGTGTTTCTCGCATCGTTCGCCGTCTTCCAGACCATCACCAGGGCCCAGAGCAGCGACTGCCCGTTGCCGGGCACCATCGGTCCCACAGTCGCTCTGAGCTCCGTCGTCGTCGCCGGCCGCGAGAAGGCGCGTTCGCAGCCCCAGATGTGACGTCGGTCGAGGCACCGTTCTGCTGCTGCTGCTGCTGCTGCTGCTGCTGCTGCTGCTGCTGCTGCTGCTAAGACTACCCAGGTGGCCGGTCGTATGCGACGCAACCCGGCCTCTCTTTCTCTCCCCTCTCTCTGTCTGTCTCTCTGTCTGTCTCTCTCTCTCTCTCTGTCTCTCTCTCTGTCTGTCTGTCTCTCTCTCTCTGTCTCTCTCTCTCTCTGTCTCTCTGTCTGTCTCTCTCTCTGTGTCTGTCTGTCTGTCTGTCTCTCTCTCTCTCATTCACACAATCTCTCCCACTCTCTCTGTCTCTCTGTTTTTCGTCTTTTCACTCTGTCTCTTTCTCGCCGAGTCTCTGTCTCTGTCTGTCTCTTTCTCTATCTCTGTATCTGTCTCTGCCTGTTTCTCTCTATCTCTTTTCAACGTAGCAAATTAGATCTTGGAACATTTCAAATTTTTATCTCGAAATCGATGGACAATTTCAGCAATGCAATAGGAAAATCTGTCTCTGTCTGTCCGGCTGTCTGTCTCTCTCCCTCTCTGGTGTGTTGTGGCGCCTCATAAGCGGCAGCTACGTGATCGATGATGTCTTTGTAATATCCGGATGTACGGTAATGGTGTACAATATATGACTGTGTGAAGAATAGGTTTTTTTAAAAGCTCCGAAAGTTTCAACATGCCTTATCGCTTAGATATAAAGAATGAGCATTGAGTTGGATTAAAACATGCGCAGTGCTGTTAAAAATACAAGATACAAGATACTTTTTTGTATCTAAGATACGTATCTAGATACATGTATCTTAGATACTTAACAACACAGAATATGCGTCTGTTATAGACGCACGCTTACTAATAAATAGCTTTTTCTTACTGTCCGAGCAGTGCTAAGCTACTGTTTTCCATAGGCGTAAACTTCTATTGGGCCTCTAGGTTCGAGCCATAGAGAATGGGGAAGGTATAGGGGTTGGGTCTTCACTTTTTTCATCAAAATTTACTCCATGCTGGCTTCTTCATTAGAATTCGAAACATGACCAAACTGTGATTATCTCGAATCTAAATTGTTCGTTTAATCCAGTGGCGTAGCTAGGATTTTTAGGCCCTAATGCAAACATTATTAATGGGCCCCTTCAACTTAAAAAGTCACAACATGACGAACAGTGCACTAAGGCTTAAAAAATTTTAACGCTTAATAATAACAAAGCTGTAAAACGGCTTTGTTTTTGTAGCGCTGTCATATTTAATACCTACCAAATTTATTCTTGTGACGATTTTAATGTATTTTTAATTATTTACTTTTGTTATTATTTACTTTCTTTTTTACATTGGTGGTCAAAAAGGGCCCCAGTTCTTCTGGACCCCTAATGCCTTGCTTATTCTTGCTATATGGTATATGCTATATGCCTCTGGTTTAATCAATAATTGCGATTATCTAATTACTTAATTAATTAATTATCTAGCAAAGCAAGAAAGTTAATTTTGTTTTATTATACGCCAGTATACTCTTGCAGTATGTTCTTACGCATTCCGTGTTATGATGCAATAATCGTATTTCTAATGGGAATATAATTATTTTTATTTTAAATAAACTAATGAAGACTGTTAATTAAATAGAATTCGACACGCATACTTTTCTTTGATTTTCTTAACCAACAGCATCCTGAATATTAATAGAAATTTTGCTTTGACGCACAAATCGCAGATAAAAAAATTCCATTAGTGTCCGAGAAGCCCCCACCCCACCCCGAAAATTTCGTATTTTCTGCCTGTGGCGTAGCCAGCATTAACCTATGCCGCCATTTTTACACTTGAAAAAATATTTTCGTTCAGAACTTCCCACCACCACGAGAGACCGACATAACACGTGGACGATTCTTGCGGTCACGTGACCCGTACGAGTCACGTGACTATTTTTTTCTCGGTCGGTAATTTGATTGCTTTAATCGACCTTGGGATAGAAACCGGTCAGTTCCGACGATGACCTACGACCCCTTGGTACTCCGCACTAAGTCCGAATCCAGTGGGTCTTCGTGATCGGTGACTGTAAGTGGTTCTGCGGAGAGCCAGCCAGCCAGCCAGACAGACAGACAGACAGACACACACACACACAGACAGACACACACAGGCAAAACAAGGCAGACAGACAAGCAGGCAGGCAGGCAGACAAACAGAGAAATAGACGGACAAACAAACAGACAGCAGACAGACACTCGCGCAGTGGCGGCTCTAGGTTTTGGCAAGTGGGGGGGGGGCGTTGGGGTGGCAACTTCTAATCATGGGGGGCAACCATTAGTTGTTTAATGTATGTAGCATTGAGTATAGGGTCCCAACTGGGAGGGGGTCACGGGGGGGCCAGACACTCAATAGGGCGGGGGGCACGGGCCCCCTTGGCCCTCCGGTTGAGCCGCCACTGCACTCGCGACAGATAAGACAAGACTGCCTGCATGGCCTGCGTCTTATCCTAACACAGCCGAAGACTCGTTATTTACCGTGCCTCTGCGTCGTACGATTAATTATTCTTCGACGGTAGTAACGTCATCATCGCATCAGAAGCAATCTCTTTCGAACGCGAAAACGAATGGACAGCTGCAGGCGCTGGTCTGCAGTAGCCAGTCCATCGCCGTCCAGGTCGTTAGCGCCACTCTACAGCCTGCCATTATCCGAAGACCGTATAAGTCATGCAGCTGCCATTTCGCTTTCTTCCGTCTATAAATGATGCATTACGAGGGAAATTTTGGCCGAACGCATGCCAGTTGTCGATAAAAGACGTTTCTTAAAAAGTATTTGTTGTTCCGCGAATTGGAAAAAATAAATGACAAAAAATGCGGACGGTAGAAGCTAGCAGAAAGCTGCGCTTAGTAGAACGGAGGAAAAGGAGTAAGGTTGGAGGCGACTTGATGATTGGGAGAAACAATTCACATGGGATGTGTAGTTTCTTTCTCTCTCTCTCTCTCTCTCTCTCTCTCTCTCTCTCTCTCTCTCTCTCTCTCTCTCTCTCTCTCTCTCTCTCTGTCGCTCTCCTGCTGGCATGCTAAGTGTCACTGCATAGAGTTCTTAGACAGACAGACAGACAGACAGACAGACAGACAGACAGACAGACAGACAGACAGACAGACAGACAGACAGACAGACAGAAGGACAGAAGGACAGAAGGACAGAAGGAAGACAGACAGAAAAACAGACAGATAGATAGATAGACAGATAGACAATACTGACTGATTGACTGACTGACTGACTGACTGACTGACTGACTGACTGACTGACTGACTGACTGACTGACTGACTGACTGACTGACTGACTGACTGACTGACTGACTGGGTTAATGAATGAGTGAATGATCAAATGACAGTGAGTCGCTTCCTGTCTTCACGACTTACTTACTGATTGATTGATTGATGATTGATTTATTGATTTATTGATTTATTGATTTATTAACTGACTTATTGACTGATTGACTGAAAGAATGACCCGACTGACTATGACTTACTGACTGGCTGATCGAGTCTGATCAAATGGCGTAAATTCTATCAAAATCTAAAAATTTCTCGCATAATTCTTTACGTTACGTCATTGCAACGTAATGTAATTTCATGTGGCATTGCTGGCGGTTTTTGCCTCCACCAGTGTTATCGTCAAGTGTGTCTATCCATCATTTCGATGTCCGCATCTTAAGCCCCTCGGCCGCAAGAGGGCGCTCCACCCCTACCCCCACCCCCGGTCCCTGGTGTACGGTCACCCAGCGTAGGCCTTCAGTATACGGAACTGGCGGATTTTTGTCTGAGAGAAGAAAAGTACCATTGCCGACAATTTATTCTCGCCCGGGCGGAGAATCGCCCCGCTCGCATATATTATTTCCGGCATTCTTCTCCAAGTGCATTGTTGAATAATGTTTCGAATCCATTAGCGGTGACCGCTTCGCGATGTCACTGCCTCACCGACGTGTCATAAAGGGATAGTTTCGCCCATTGAGTTCTATCGGCGTAGCCGTGCGGGGGATGGGGGGGGGGAGGCACGGGAGCTCGCCCCCTTTTCTGGCCGGGTCCGGCGCAATCAATACAGTTGAGAAGTTTTTTTTGGGGGGGGGTATGATCAGAGAAAATTTGAATTTTCGAAAGAATTCTCCTTGACGACGTTTTTGCGCGTCGGTGAGAGTTCTTATCCGAAAGAAGTTTGTTGATCTAAATGAAATAATAGTCAAAATTTGATAAAATCATAAGTTTATCTATGGGAATTCTATGTAAATTTTGTCTGAGCAGTAACACTTACTGTTTCGTATAGTTACAATGCAAAATGAAGCAATTGCTGTTTCACATAATTCCACTATCGCGTTTAATGTCTACATGATGTTGACGTAAATAAGGTTCGTTCAGAT
The DNA here is from genome assembly GCA_018105865.1 of Metaphire vulgaris. Taxonomy (NCBI): domain Eukaryota; kingdom Metazoa; phylum Annelida; class Clitellata; order Crassiclitellata; family Megascolecidae; genus Metaphire; species Metaphire vulgaris. The sequence continues at coordinate 7,611,458 of CM030870.1, read as the reverse complement.
CATTTTTAATGTCATCTCTCTCTCTCTCTCTCTCTCTCTCTCTCTCTCTCTCTCTCTCTGTCCAGTGTTTTGTACAGGCCTGTTAGGAGGGGAGTTTCCCCCAAACCTCAAAATCCACCCTAAATCCCAGCACTTACACAAATTTTGCATTGAACTGTGTCTTTTCCCCTCCAACCAAGTCGATTTCTCTCCCCCCAAAGCCTCAATCCCTCCAAAGGCCTGGAGTCTGGATAAAACACTGTCTCTGTCTCTCTGTTTCTCTCTCTCTCTCTCTCTCTCTGTCTCTCTCTCTGTCTCCGTCTCTATCTTCATATCTGCTTCTGTATCCCTCCCGCGATGAACGAGTTCATTTTAGTGCTGCTTTTAACATCCATTCCGGCATCTGCGATGCCTGAAACCAAGATCCCTTCTGCAAATACATTTGTCTTTCAGACAAGGGGCGGGTTCGTTGCCGTTCGAGGGTCGTATTCTTTGCACGACTTGGGGTTAATGCGGGTCAAATGATGCCGCGTCTGTGATCTGACCGATTTTGACGGATGACGGTTCACGGAAAGTTGGCACCAGCAATGTATCACAGTGTTCGTAAATTATGCTATACACTCAAAAAAATAATCCCTCAAAAGTTGAGGGAAGTAATTCCCTAAACTAAAGTTTACGGAATTTTCCCTAACACTTGAGAGAATATTCCCTAAGCGCTAGGAAAGATTCACTCTTATGCTGATAGAATGTTTCCCTCATCTGTAGTTTGAGGGAATAATCTCTCATTTAGGCTACGCTATCGTACCGCCGCCTCGTGATTGGTTACGTAAATGCGTTTTATTAGTATATTGTAGTTTTGTAAAGGTTTGATTGTATTTGAAAGTGTTTTAGGCTGACAGCTTCCAGTTTGTATTGTATCGACAATAATGCCTTATCAGTGACAGCCAAGTATTCTAGCAATGAACTGTAGTTTTAATTATAATTGTAGGCAGAATTTATCGTTATTTCATATGCACACCACTGTATTGGCATGTCCATTTGGGTGATAAGTTCGTAATGTTTTATGAATGGTACTTTTACATTAATGAATGTTGAATTTGATGAACAGTCATTCTTACTAAATATTACCGTATGTATGTATGTATGTATGTATGTATGTATGTATGTATGTATGTATGTACAGTACTTGTGTATTTTGAGGCATTATTTTAAATTTGTACTTTGTGCATGTGAATAAAACCGAGCATCTAAAATCTGTATTTATTGTACTTGTGTCATTCCAAGTGATTTCATTCACTTGAATATGGCCTCTAAGAGAAATATTAACTAATTATTCCGTAAAACTTCGAATGAGGGATTACTTCACTTATTTACATCTATTCAAGTAAATGCATTCCCTCAAAATTCCCTCAAAATTCCCTCAATGGTGTATGAGGGAATTCATTCTCTCATATTTGTATTCCCTCAAAGTGAGGGAAAATTCTGTACAGTAATAGGAGACGGATTATTCCCTTAAAAATTCCCTCACTATTAACGGAATTTTTTTTGAGTGTACAGTCATTCTTATTAGCCGTGGCGGCTCTAGGATTTGGCAAGTGGGAGGTGGCGGCGGCGTTGGGGTGGCAACTTCTAATCATGGGGGTCAACCATTCGTTGTTAGGTATGTAATATTAAGTATAGGGTCCCAACAGGGGGGGGGCACTGGAGGCCCACGAACTCGATAGGGGGCACGGGCCCCCCGAGCTCCCCCCTGTGGAGCCGCCTTGATTACTAGGCACAATATTGGCCATTGGCGGAACAAAGTGGGGCAGGGCAGAAAGATCGCTCCCCTATTCAGAATTTCAGACTGTGACCGGTGGTGAGATTCGTCCAAAACCGGTGAGTAGTTGTGTGTGTGTGTTGGGGGGGGGGGGGGTAGGCAGTATATGAGATCGAAGAGAATGCAAGAAATTTTAAAATTTTAAAGCAATTACGTAATCTTTCGAAATTTTTTAAAGATGGATAGTAGCTTTTTTGAAAGACTGTGTGCAGTATAGTGTGCGGTTTGAAATGGCTGAGATGTGTCGCGTTTTGAGTAGTATACGAATGCGTTTAAGCAATGGAAGGACTATTGTTACGGTAACTGCGTAGATATGCAAAACTTTCAGCGGAGTGATGAAATCCTCGAATTAGAATAAGATTTTCTTGATGTTCCATCATCATTGCGTCAAATCGTGCAAGGATTGTCAATACTGTCGGTCTCCATTTTATTCTACAGCGCTAGAATGCGACACATCTCAGCCATTTCAAACCGTATATATATATGTATACGCTGTACACACTATTTGATGACTGTGAGCTGTCACTTAACATTGTTCTATAACAAAATAATTTGCTGGAGTTATTCACAATGTCAAATGGAACAAATTTAGAGGGTATGCGAGTTGATAATAAAAAATTATTTTTTCACCATGTGAATTCCGAACACCCTAGTACACAGTCTTTCAGAAATCTACTCTCCATCATACTCTTCTGACTGGGAGATTTTCCTAAAACCGTTGACAATTTTTGTGAGCGTTGGGGTTGGGCAGGGAGCATGATCGAAAATATACTCCAATGTTCGCGCAGCAGAACACCTTGACGACCTTTCTAAGTAAGCTCTAAAATGCCGACGTGCCCCCTCCCTCCTATTCCGGAATCCTGGTTACGCCCACTGGCGTAGTTATAGGATTTGTTCGTTAGAATCGCTCTGAATTATTCGATCCATCCAGCCAAGTATCATTTCGGAGTCCGGCTATCTGTGCAGGACGTGTATATCACGCCATCCATTTTCTTTGCTTGACAGCGCACGACCGGTCATGATGCGACTCGGCCAGCCAGCCAGCCATCCACCCGATTGGATATCGGAAACTGTTTTGTCAGACCGATATCTTCCATTGTATTTCGTTGCGGACCATGGATGAAACATGTCTGGAATTCGCCATCGGATTGTGGGTCCAACTCCGACCTTCTTCCGCGGTTCCACTGGCTTCCGGATTTGGCCTGGCTTCTGCAATCTCTTCCGGAAGACGTGGCCATGCACGTGAAAAGGGTCACCCGGGTCACAGTCACCCACCGCCGAGAGGGAGCACATGGGGCAAACAGATGCCCAGGGTCCGGGAGATCTGAGGGGGCCCGCCCGGACGGGTCCGCAAATGTTATTTCATGCAATGCTATTTGTGATTACAAACACGCTGAAAGCGGTTGGGGAGGGGGTGGTGATCGGAGGTATTGCTTGTTCTATTAACGCCCTGAAAAGTATGACAAGCAAAAAATATGATCATAACTACATTTTCACACTTGACATATATACATTTTTTTATTTTTAAATTTTATTTTTAAATATACCTATATTATATTATGTATATTTATTTATTATATGCGCTTGTATATTTTTGAAAGCCTGTGCACTTTTATAGAACAACTTTCTTAGAAATATAAACTTTTAAAACTTTCAACCTCTTTAGGGACCCGTGACTGCTCTACCTGCCAGGGGCTCGGAATTTCTCTCTAGACGGGACTGGTCGAAATTCGAATGGCTCCATGATGGACGTGATAACCACGCGTGGTTATTTACGTCAGACGGGAAGCAGAGAGGGAAACTTGAACCCACGAAGAGTCGCCATAAGAGAAATTCCTCCTCCTCCTCCGTATCTCTGCATGCACTTGGCTTCATTTCCGGAAGTCTTTCAGTCGGATTTAGCTTCTAATCTATTAAAGAACTCTTTCTGGCTTTTTATGCTTCTTCAGTACAGTTACGGTGACCGGTTCTTGGAACAGCTTTTAACGAGAGTCTGTCTTGAACGGCCGCGGTGTGTCGGTTGCAGTATTACTTATGCATCGCAAGTCGCAACTGAATTTAATTAGGCCCTATATAAGTGGCGGCAAACTTGGCACAGATCAAAGCAAATTTCTACGTCTTTTTGGAAATTTCCAGGTTTTAACGTTTCTATTAGCCGTAGCCAGGACGCGATTTGCGAGGGGGAGGGGGGAATCTCCCTCCTCCCACTGCCCAACTGCATCCCCTACTGCTACATCCCCCACCACTACATCCCCCCACTGCTACAGTTTCCAACAACTACATCCCCCCAAGCTCGACATATCCCCCTCCCACTGCTCCAGGTTAAAAATCGCACCCTGGCCGTAGCAGTACTGTGAAGCAGGCATGGGCAAGGGTTGGGTCCAGCCTTTGGTTGGGTTGGACATTTTATGAAAATGGGGTTGGTTTGGCTTGTGTCAGGGAAAAGTCGTGGCTTAAGAAATTGTAACGTATTACGGTGGGTATAGTCAGGGCCTCCGAGAGGGGGAGGTAGGGGGGGCAAATGCACAGGGAGCCCGGAATTTCTCTCGGCGGGCCTGGTTAGGATTGTTTTGTGTCAAGTGACCCGTGAGTTGGGTTTGGTGTGGATCATTTTGAGTAGGGTTAATAATTGATTTGGGTTTTACAAATGAACCTATAGGACATATCCATGTCTCCTATTAAGTCAATTAACTTTTCGGAAAAGCATAAATAACATGCAGTGTTTATTCTAGCCACCTTGACATTGGGGGGAGTTTGAAATGTTTTTGGGGGGACAAGATTTGTCTCTCCACGCTTTGGGAATTTCCATCCCCCAAGCCAGCATATACAATTTTTCGGGGGGGGTATTTTAAAACTTTGGGGGTGGAGGAATTGCCCCCCGCCCCCAAAAAAACAGGCCTAGAATAAACACTGAATAACATGAACTGCAATTTACACATATGTCAAACAGTTCAAATTTACTTGTAGTAATACATTTTTTCTGCTTGATAGTTGTCATTCATGCTGTGCTTGACTATAGCTTTGTCTAGATGTGTCAATAATCGTATCACGCATGACATACAATGCAAATTGTAGGTTTTACCAATAACGCGATAATATGTCCATGGAACCATTGAAAATGCAATATGTACTGTCTCCATCTAGCGACTGTTTTGTAAGAAACCCAGCCCTTAACCTCGAGTTGCTTTCTGCTATATCATACCTACATCCTTTATATACAAAACAAATTTGGTTCTATTAATCAGTGTCTTATCCAGACTCCAGGCCTTGGGGGGGAGGGAATTGAGGCTTTCGGGGAAAAATCGACTTGGTTGGAGGGGAAAAGACACAGTTCAATGCAAAATTTGTGTAAGTGCTGGGATTTTTTTGGGTTGGGGGGAATTTTGAGGTTTTGGGGGGAAAATTTCCCCTCCTAACAGACCTGTATAAAACACTGCTATTAATTATCTAGTTTTCGAAAACCAGTGGGGGCTGGACTACCCCAGTTCGGAGGGGATATGACAACTCGAACTGAACTGGGGCGGTTTATACCAGTGGAGGCGTTAACCCCTCCAACCCGGAAAAATTACACGGTTTTATCTTCAAGTTGCATTTGTGCGCATTAACCTCACACAGAAATTATGCGTATTTGACCTTTAAGTATTTCATGTACCAATCAAAAGGCTATAGACAGAAAAATTTTAACTCAGGACTTCACGGGCTTCCGAATAAGTTAAATATTCATCAATCTTACCCAACCGATAGGCTATGTGTTAGAACAACACAATGTTTCCGTTTGCTGTTGGAAAAAAAATATTCCTCGCTCATTTGTTTTGCTTCAATATATCAACTTCATGTCGCTATTCACGAGCCATTAGTCATATGAAAACAGTGGGCAATAATGAAATAATGAAAGATGAGCGGCGCATACAGGCATTTGAAATGAAAGTCCTAAGGCAAATGATGAGAGTTTCTTGGAAAGCAAAGAAAACGAATGAATGGGCATTGGATAAAGCAGAGGTTCAAAGAACCCTACTGGAAAACAGCTGGAAAAAGAAAGCTGAAATACTGACGACATATTGTGCGAACAGAACAGGACTGTCTAGAGAAAGAAATAATACAAGGCACAATGCCAAGATCACGAAAAAGAGGTTGACCAAGAAAAAAAGTGGGAAGACAACATGAAAGAATGGACAGGACTCACTACAGAGCAGGTGACAAGAACAGCAGAAGACCGTAACACTTGGAAGAAGACAGTCCACAATGCAGCCAATCTTCGGAGCGAAGACGGCTTAAGACAAGACAAGACAAGACAAGACAAGACATTGGTCGAATTCCATATCCTGTAGAAGGTCAGAGTTTTTGAGTGCGTTGGAGCAACTCGCAGTAGAAAAGACCACTTGTTTTAGTTCCCAGTGGCCTAGTGCTTAGCCGCACGCCCTTAAAGTATGGAAGCGCGCGGGTTCAAAATTCGGATCACGACGTCAACTTTACAGCGATTCTATGGTATAAGCCCAGTGACAGTTCCAGGAATTCTTGGTGGGGGACGAAGAAAATTCATAGGAATTTGGTGGGGGAAGACAAAGTGAACGTGGAGGAACCGTCACTGTATAGGCCTGAAGTCTATGACCACACAAAGCCTCAAAATAATGATGATGACAACGACGATGATACTGTATTATTATTATTGTTACTACTACTACTACTACTACTACTACTACTACTACTACTACTACTACTACTACTACTACTACTGCTACTACTGCTACTGCCACTACTACTACTACTGCTACTGCTACTGCACTGCTGCTGCTGCTGCCACTGCTACTACTGCTACCACTACCACCACTACTACTGCTGCTACCACTACTGCTGCTGCTGCTGCCTGCTGCACTACTACCACTACTGCTGCTACTACTGCTACTACTACTACTACTACTACTACACTACTACTACTACTACTACTACTACTACTACTACTACTACTACTAATAATAATAATAATAATAATATCAGTCGTTTGATGTTAGAAATACTGTAATCGAGTGCAAAAGAGAGCAAAAGTTTCAAATTTCGATCTAAAAAATCTGCAAAGAACTTTTTAAGACATCATTAGTTGATTTCTATCGTAAGCCTAATTTGACGTTACATCGAATATTTCAGTCAATGTTTGAAGCTGCGGCCTCCGCCTTAGCGTCCTGGTGAGACTTTCACACAGAAACCTGTAGTTTAACCCCTTAACTGGGTATTTAACTGTAACTCAATGTAAAATGAACGGATATATCCTGAGTCCCCAGTTAAGGGGTTAACGGATCCCGTTGTTTTCTCGCGTGATATACTGGATACGAAACGACCCTAGAGGGAAAAGATCCCTTTCGTTCGAAGAGGAAATGGCTTCTTCTTCTGCTTCTTCTTCTTCTTCTGCGGGGGACGGTTCATTGAGCGCATTATAATTCCTCGATTTATGAGGCGCCATTTGCCTGTCCCAGGGTCATTGATACATCGCTCGGTAGTGAGGAGTGTGTGTGTGTGGGGGGGGTTACGGGGGGGGGGTGGGGTCGTATTGTGTCTCCTGTGTGCGGTCAAGCCTACCGACACTCCATTCTTAGGGTCAAGCGTGTCAGTAATGGCGCTTGACAGACGGTGACGTCATTCTCGGTTTCTGTGGCTACTTGTCTCTCTCTGTATCTCTCTCTTCGTCTCTTTCTGTCTGTCTCTGTCTCTCAATCTGTTTCTGGTTTCTGTCTCTCTCTCTCTCTCTCTCTCTCTCTCTCTCTCTCTCTCTCTCTCTCTCTCTCTCTCTGTTTCTGTCCCTCTGTCCCTGTGTTTCTGTCTCACTGTCTCGCTGTCTCTGTCTGTCTGTCTGTCTCTCTCTGTCTGTCTGTTTGTCTGTCTGTCTCTGTCTTCTGTTTCTCTCCATTTCTCTCTCTGTCTCTCTCTGTCTCTCTCTATATATATTTTTTATTTATTTTTTATTTTTAAAAATTATATATATATATATCCGGTGTCATGGATAAACGTTTCCCGTAAAAGTGACCGCTTCCAGATGGAGGCCGGGACTGACACCGTTGCCCTTCTCTTGGTCAGCAGTGGACTTCCTCTCTTCTTCCCCATTTTCTCCCGGCAAAAGACAGAACCGTTAGTCGCGTGAATCGATCGTTCGACAGTTCCGACAAATCTCCGACAATTTCCGAACCGTACGCCTCGATTTTCTTCTCTCCCGATAGAGCGGATGACGAGTTACAGATTTCCGGGTTCGAACCTGGCGGGGATTGTAGGCGTATGTCTTAGGAATTCATCTGGAAAGGACCAGAGTTTAATCTTGGCCGTTTCCGGGGGAAATGGCCCTTTTCCCCGAAAATTTCAAATTCCCCCCGGAAATTTTGGCATACTACATCAACTAACAGCAGCCTCCTAGCTGACTGCCCCTTCGGCTTTTTCAGTTTCCCTCTCCCCGGCTTTTTCAGTTTTCCCCCGGAGTCCAGGAGTCTAGATTAAACACTGGAGAGGACGTCAACGTGGCCTACATAATTAGCGCTTTGGGCCTGATTACAATTATCAATGCAGTGGCCATATTAATTAATTAATTAATTTTAACCCCTTAACCGTGTATTTAACTGTAACTGAATGTAAAATGGACGGACATATCCGGGATCCCCAGTTAAGGGGTTAACCAGTATAAGAACCAACTGAGAACTAACACGGGTGAGATTTTGAACTATGATTCTTGCCAGAGATGTAGCAAGTACACAATGCTTCAAGTACAAGTACAAGTACAAGTACCTGGCCTCCGAGTACAAGTACAAGTACAAGTACTTGCATTCCAAAAACTCCGAGTACAAGTTTACTAAAAATTTGTACAGATACAACTCGAGTACAAGTACAACTACCAAGTACTACATCTCTGATTCTTGCCTCTACATTTACTTACCTACTTTTCCGGCTTTACCCAGATAACGTCTGAATCCGTCCATTGTTTCAACTGTTACTGTCTCTTTTTTCAAAACTGTTCCAGTTTTTCCACAGCCCTTGCGCTGAAAAATGTTTCTTCCTTGATGCCACCCTCTAAATTGAAATATAGGCCTATAGTTCGACCATGTCTCTCTCTCTCTCTCTCTCTCTCTCTCTCTCTCTCTCTCTCTCTCTCTCTCTCTCTCTCGCTGCCTTGTGCTCAGTGTACGCTTTTCGTGACGGATATCACGTGTTGAGCAAGATTTTAATTATCAGAGGGAAAAGCTGCTTCAAGAACAAAGTCCCGATGGCTTTAGCCTCGTTTCTGTTTACGGTTCGCACGAACCAAAACCGCAAAGGTCAACGGAGTGCACAAGAAATAATCACGAGAACCAACCGACTATAGCCAGCGTCTTTACGAACATCGACTTCCATAGAAATTAATGCTCACTGGAAGTGGTCTATCTGTAGCAAAGACGATGGAACGTTGAAGCCGATTTGCAGCCATCTTTGTTAAGTGCTGGACGATGGCTGCCATGGTTACCATAGAAATTACCGTAAACTTCTAATAAACATCTTCATAGTAACCATCTTTGTTAAGTTTTGGCCAA